>JANEYF010000674.1:130000-397500 GCA_029963845.1 Rhamnusium bicolor | reverse complement strand
AACTCATAAAAGACACAAAAGGAAAACCACTGACAGGAAGCCAGTCGCACCTTTGTGGCTTCCACTTGGATGGCTCCGGTATGGGAGCATCGTCCAAGCATCGCACACGCGGGCAACTATAGCAACCTGCGTGGGATTCCGGACCCAGGAAAATGAATAGGTACAGAGCAAGAGTTTAAACGCGGGTTTATTTACATTACAGTAAAAAATAAATGAAATTAACGGGTACCGCCCGCAAAAAGAAAAAATTGCACGGTGGAAAATGCAAAAATTGCAATTGGCAGAAAGATGCAAACCGTGGACACGTGTTTCTGACTAATTGGTCTTCATCAGCACGGTGTAGCTGAGTTAAAATGATGGATAAAACTCATAAAAGACACAAAAGGAAAACCACTGACAGGAAGCCAGTCGCACCTTTGTGGCTTCCACTTGGATGGCTCCGGTATGGGAGCATCGTCCAAGCATCGCACACGCGGGCAACTATAGCAACCTGCGTGGGATTCCGGACCCAGGAAAATGAATAGGTACAGAGCAAGAGTTTAAACGCGGGTTTATTTACATTACAGTAAAAAATAAATGAAATTAACGGGTACCGCCCGCAAAAAGAAAAAATTGCACGGTGGAAAATGCAAAAATTGCAATTGGCAGAAAGATGCAAACCGTGGACACGTGTTTCTGACTAATTGGTCTTCATCAGCACGGTGTAGCTGAGTTAAAATGATGGATAAAACTCATAAAAGACACAAAAGGAAAACCACTGACAGGAAGCCAGTCGCACCTTTGTGGCTTCCACTTGGATGGTCCGTATGGGAGCATCGTTTACTGTAATGTAAATAAACCCGCGTTTAAACTCTTGCTCTGTACCTATTCATTTTCCTGGGTCCGGAATCCCACGCAGGTTGCTATAGTTGCCCGCGTGTGCGATGCTTGGACGATGCTCCCATACCGGAGCCATCCAAGTGGAAGCCACAAAGGTGCGACTGGCTTCCTGTCAGTGGTTTTCCTTTTGTGTCTTTTATGAGTTTTATCCATCATTTTAACTCAGCTACACCGTGCTGATGAAGACCAATTAGTCAGAAACACGTGTCCACGGTTTGCATCTTTCTGCCAATTGCAATTTTTGCATTTTCCACCGTGCAATTTTTTCTTCTTGCGGGCGGTACCCGTTAATTTCATTTATTTTTTACTGTAATGTAAAAATAAACCCGCGTTTAAACTCTTGCTCTGTACCTATTCATTTTCCTGGGTCCGGAATCCCACGCAGGTTGCTATAGTTGCCCGCGTGTGCGATGCTTGGACGATGCTCCCATACCGGAGCCATCCAAGTGGAAGCCACAAAGGTGCGACTGGCTTCCCTGTCAGTGGTTTTCCTTTTGTGTCTTTTATGAGTTTTATCCATCATTTTAACTCAGCTACACCGTGCTGATGAAGACCAATTAGTCAGAAACACGTGTCCACGGTTTGCATCTTTCTGCCAATTGCAATTTTTGCATTTTCCACCGTGCAATTTTTTCTTTTTTGCGGGCGGTACCCGTTAATTTCATTTATTTTTTACTGTAATGTAAATAAACCCGCGTTTAAACTCTTGCTCTGTACCTATTCATTTTCCTGGGTCCGGAATCCCACGCAGGTTGCTATAGTTGCCCGCGTGTGCGATGCTTGGACGATGCTCCCATACCGGAGCCATCCAAGTGGAAGCCACAAAGGTGCGACTGGCTTCCTGTCAGTGGTTTTCCTTTTGTGTCTTTTATGAGTTTTATCCATCATTTTAACTCAGCTACACCGTGCTGATGAAGACCAATTAGTCAGAAACACGTGTCCACGGTTTGCATCTTTCTGCCAATTGCAATTTTTGCATTTTCCACCGTGCAATTTTTTCTTTTTTGCGGGCGGTACCCGTTAATTTCATTTATTTTTTACTGTAATGTAAATAAACCCGCGTTTAAACTCTTGCTCTGTACCTATTCATTTTCCTGGGTCCGGAATCCCACGCAGGTTGCTATAGTTGCCCGCGTGTGCGATGCTTGGACGATGCTCCCATACCGGAGCCATCCAAGTGGAAGCCACAAAGGTGCGACTGGCTTCCTGTCAGTGGTTTTCCTTTTGTGTCTTTTTATGAGTTTTATCCATCATTTTAACTCAGCTACACCGTGCTGATGAAGACCAATTAGTCAGAAACACGTGTCCACGGTTTGCATCTTTCTGCCAATTGCAATTTTTGCATTTTCCACCGTGCAATTTTTTCTTCTTTGCGGGCGGTACCCGTTAATTTCATTTATTTTTTTACTGTAATGTAAATAAACCCGCGTTTAAACTCTTGCTCTGTACCTATTCATTTTCCTGGGTCCGGAATCCCACGCAGGTTGCTATAGTTGCCCGCGTGTGCGATGCTTGGACGATGCTCCCATACCGGAGCCATCCAAGTGGAAGCCACAAAGGTGCGACTGGCTTCCTGTCAGTGGTTTTCCTTTTGTGTCTTTTATGAGTTTTATCCATCATTTTAACTCAGCTACACCGTGCTGATGAAGACCAATTAGTCAGAAACACGTGTCCACGGTTTGCATCTTTCTGCCAATTGCAATTTTTGCATTTTCCACCGTGCAATTTTTTCTTCTTTGCGGGCGGTACCCGTTAATTTCATTTATTTTTTTACTGTAATGTAAATAAACCCGCGTTTAAACTCTTGCTCTGTACCTATTCATTTTCCTGGGTCCGGAATCCCACGCAGGTTGCTATAGTTGCCCGCGTGTGCGATGCTTGGACGATGCTCCCATACCGGAGCCATCCAAGTGGAAGCCACAAAGGTGCGACTGGCTTCCTGTCAGTGGTTTTCCTTTTGTGTCTTTTATGAGTTTTATCCATCATTTTAACTCAGCTACACCGTGCTGATGAAGACCAATTAGTCAGAAACACGTGTCCACGGTTTGCATCTTTCTGCCAATTGCAATTTTTGCATTTTCCACCGTGCAATTTTTTTCTTTTTGCGGGCGGTACCCGTTAATTTCATTTATTTTTTACTGTAATGTAAATAAACCCGCGTTTAAACTCTTGCTCTGTACCTATTCATTTTCCTGGGTCCGGAATCCCACGCAGGTTGCTATAGTTGCCCGCGTGTGCGATGCTTGGACGATGCTCCCATACCGGAGCCATCCAAGTGGAAGCCACAAAGGTGCGACTGGCTTCCTGTCAGTGGTTTTCCTTTTGTGTCTTTTATGAGTTTTATCCATCATTTTAACTCAGCTACACCGTGCTGATGAAGACCAATTAGTCAGAAACACGTGTCCACGGTTTGCATCTTTCTGCCAATTGCAATTTTTGCATTTTCCACCGTGCAATTTTTTTCTTTTGCGGGCGGTACCCGTTAATTTCATTTATTTTTTACTGTAATGTAAATAAACCCGCGTTTAAACTCTTGCTCTGTACCTATTCATTTTCCTGGGTCCGGAATCCCACGCAGGTTGCTATAGTTGCCCGCGTGTGCGATGCTTGGACGATGCTCCCATACCGGAGCCATCCAAGTGGAAGCCACAAAGGTGCGACTGGCTTCCTGTCAGTGGTTTTCCTTTTGTGTCTTTTATGAGTTTTATCCATCATTTTAACTCAGCTACACCGTGCTGATGAAGACCAATTAGTCAGAAACACGTGTCCACGGTTTGCATCTTTCTGCCAATTGCAATTTTTGCATTTTCCACCGTGCAATTTTTTCTTTTTGCGGGCGGTACCCGTTAATTTCATATATATATATATATATATATATATATATATATATATATATATATATATATATATATATATATATATATATATATATATATATATATATATATATATATATATATATATATATATATATATATATATATATATATATATATATATATATATATATATATATATATCTGTACACAAGAACCAAACAGTATTAAGTCACAAAACAACAATTATCCAGGAGGGCTGTTAGAACATTTTAAAACCTCACAGTTTGCCTGAACTTTGGTTTTAAGTAACCAAAGTTTGAACCCTTAAATAATAAGAGTTTCTCTAATATTTCAATTAACACTATTAAAAGTATAACTACAATATTTCATCAAATAATTGATTATTATTATTTGTGGGAGACTTAATATCTTATGGTTCTGATAATGAGATTCAATATTTTTGACTTAATATTAAAATGTGTGACTTAATATTGTTTGCTTTTAACAACATGCACAATACTGTAGGACAAAATATTTTTTTTAGCCGTATTATTTTATATAAAATAGGACTTATTACTGTTTGTCTCTAATATTAAACAAGCGAATTTTTTCATAATATTTTTTAGTGTGACTTAAACTGTTTTGGTCCCTCCAATATGCTGTATCTGTGTGACTTACTATTATTGATTTCCTAGATTTCATAGTTGATAGTCTTAACAAGAAATAAGAAATACTATTACAGGCATGTAATCAGTTTTTATTTATTGTAATTAAAACAAATTTTTATCAATAAGAACAAGGTAAGAAACTTCACACATCATCATCATTATTTTGAGAATTTTCATGTGGTAGTGTATTGTAGAAATGATGAAATCTTGAAGGAATCCACTTCAACAGCTTCTGCAAATGGTTATATTTTTGAGTTGATATTGGACGTCGATTTTCTCTCACTGGTTTCAACTCCATACCAGTTATTGTAGGTTTTATTCGACTCCTACCCTTCCTATTAAAATCGATTTCCTCAAAATTTTCATCAGTAAAACTTGTTTTAAAGTAAAGTGTTCCAGGCGACTCCAATCTAAACTGCATATGAACAACTTTTGAAATGAGAAAATTTTGTTTACTTTTTGTTTTTTTGTTAAGGCAATAAGGAGAGTTTGAGTTATCTATAAGATTGTTAAAGTTCTTGAAATCTGGTATCTCCATTTCAACTACTTCAAATTTGTTTTTAGTTCCACACATTCTAGCTAACTGTTGCCAGTCCCACGGAGTCATTATGGCAAAAGAAGGCAATCTTTTCATTTCTCTTTCAATCTGTGAGTGAATAGAGTCTACCTCCATGTGGGTATGTCCTCTGAGGAGGAACTTATGGTCAATAATCTTTATGGATTGTTTTATTGTCATTATATAAAAATAGCCTAAAATCATCTGAATATTACGATTCTGTGAAGGACAGTTATCACTCCATACTATTATATGCTCGCTCTCTGAATCTTTCATGGCTGACATATAATTGACAAGAGAAGAGGCGATTTCGTTTCCTCCACGGCCGCCTACGGACTCATCCCACATTAAACATGTGGCTTTTTTTTTGGTAGAATCATATATAGTATAATTAAACGACCAGAGTTTCAGAGAATAAAAACTTTGAGCATTATGTAGCAGAGGGGTTGGTAAACATTTTTGTAGATCGACCATTAGCACTTTGACTCCAGATTTTTCAAGAGAGTTGTTCTTATCTTGTTTCTTTAGATTGTATCTTTTTTGTGCTTCTGACAAATGTTCATCATACTGTTGTTGTAGGTTAGTACGCTCCTGAAGATTAGCTTCCTTTAATTTTATTATAAATTCATCACATAGATCACATGTGTCAGTTGCGGGTGCTTTAAAAGACAAATTAAATTCAGTGTTAAAAATATCTGTATAGACCCATTGTTTCGGAATTTCTTCTTCTCGAATGTCTTTTTCTACACATTCGTCTTTGAAAAGGGAATACATCCTAGAAATATTTAACTCGCCTCCCAAATATTTTTTCTTCGATCGATTTCTGCTGTAATGGGATTCTAGACAAGGGAATCTTTGAATGTGGTTTCTAATGGCAATTCTCATTTCATCGCTAAGCTTATTCGCCGGAACATGTTTTCCCCTTTTATCAGATTCGACCATGCCACCATCTTGCCTTTTACGCAAAGTATTACGAATTGTTGTTTGTGATATGTCCAAGGTATTTAAAAATATTTTTGACATACTCTTTGTTTCATTCCTCTTACTATGAAGGAGTAATGAAGTGTAGTCTGTCTTTTATCGGCACGAGTTCCTGTTCTCTCTCTTCTTCGTTTTATTGGAAATTCTTCAACCGATGCAGCAATGAACTGCCTCTTCTGGTCCGTGTTAAAATCAGAATTCCAGTAACTTTTGTGAATTTTAAAGCGTTCATCACCAGTAATGCGTTCTGTGCATTTAAGTTTGCATTTTTCTTTATCACAAGTTTCCCTCATTTTTCTTTTCTGAATGACACGTTCTTTTCTTGATAAGTGTTCTTCACCACCTGCAATTTTGTCCTTTCTGATATTTTTCTTCCATATTTTAATATTCCTTTTTCTTTTCCTACATCTTTCCACTTCTGTACAATTTTTTTTAATTTCTCCTCTCTCAAGACAACTACTATCCTCATCATTTTCTAATTGCACTACCAATTCCTGATACTCTTCACTATCTTCATCACTCGTCTCCATATCATTGGTAGGATCATACTCGTCTTCGCTATGTGCGTCTTTTTTTTATCATCAGAATCAATGACAACTTCATTTAGATTATTATTTTCAGTATAACTACATTCAGCACTGCATGGAACATGAAGAACAGGCTGGTAAATTTCTTGAACACTTGTAGATGGTATATCATTCAATAAAAGTACCGAATTGTCCAGAATATTAATATTATTATGACGATCGTCAGTTAAAAAAATGTTATTTTCGCCTTCCGTAACAATACGCTCACTAGCCACAACCGTGATATTACTTACATCTAAAACATTCTCAGGTAAATTACTGTTTGGATTAAATATCAATATATCCGAACTAATTGTCCCGTTTTCCACATAAACAGAAAAATTGTTATTTGTAGGCCTTGAAGAATCATCATTTACAAATCTACCAATTTCTTCTGCAAGAAATGTGACCTAAAAAGTGAAAATATTTGTTAAAAATGCTTGTAATCATTCGATCTCTAAAGTATTTACCGATTCAGTATTTGTGCTCAATTTAGAGGTTACGTTATTGAAAAATGTTGTATCCTGTTGTGATTTATTGTCACTGGTATATTCCATAGGCACTTCAACTGACACTGGCTTCTTATTAACAACCATATCTATCATTTTTCGTGATCTTTCCGACATTTTCACTGTAAACACTCGTTAAATTTCGCGAACTAACAGGCACAACCGTCTCTCACCATTCAAACTGTAACTGACTACTGACTTATTATTACCAATCACAACAAAAATAATCAAGGCCAAAGAATATTAAGTCCAAAATTCACTACCTTTTTCTGGACTTAATATTTTCTTTTCATTCTTTGTTTATTATTTTTAGAGCCAAATAATATTATGTCGACTTAATACTTTTGTTGCATATGCATTTTAGAACCAAACAGTATTATGTCACATTCTTGCTTCAAATATTATGGACATAATACTTACGGCAAATATCTTTTTAAGACCAAACAGTATTAAATTGACTTAACTTTGTTTGGCTCTCAATTATTCTGCTACTTAATACGATTTATAAACGTTTATCTTGAAAACCGTTGATTGTAGGACTTAATACTCGCCGCTAGTCGATAGAGAAGGACAAAATATATAGGGAACTGTAGAAAAGTGAAATTGCTAAAATGTGGACTTAATACTGTTTGGTTCTGGTATACAGATATATATATATATATATATATATATATATATATATATATATATATATATATATATATATATATATATATATATATATATATATATATATTTAAAAAAAAAAAATAGCGGCTTCGTGATCGAGTGGTAAAGACACTAACTTTTCAATTGGAATTCCGGGTTCGATCCCCTCTCGAGGAGCTTTTCCATACCAGAAATTAACCCCAGGATACTCGTACATTGGGTGTGTGTCCATTGTTTATAAATGTGTAGCCCTCTCCCGTACAAGATAACCTGAGGTACCTTCAGAGATACAGGGCGTTGTATTACCTGTGTTGTTAATGTGTATATTATGTAGTAATGTTATAGCTAATCCTTATAGAGAAAAATAATTTTCAAGCGACTTTTCAAAAGTATAAATGTCTGAAATAAATGTTCCATTAAATGTTTGTTTTTTACTGGAAACGGATTGTTTTATTTTTTGAATTCGGAGTAGGTCTTTCTAGTCTTTTTATTTCAATTTTGTCGGTGGAAGATCGACTACAGAATGGTTCCGCTATTAAACTTTGCACAGGACTCATTTTTACGATAATAAAAATGCCGTTCATATGCGTATACATATAAAAAAACTGGGCTGCCTAAAGCCCTGGGCTCTGAAGATACTACCTTTATACATTGAATAGATTCGTATGGAAAAGGGAGAGGTTGAGTATGCAGGACTGCAATGAAACTAATTTGTTTGCCGGCTGTCTGTAGATTAGCGTCGATGTCTAACGTAAATAGTAGTGGTAGCGACGGCACCGGGTTGCGACATCACCGAAAGTGATCATTGTTTTTGGTAAATCGCATATTATAAACTATAACCAATTAATCAAATATATGGCGTTGACCATTATTACGAAAAATTAAATCCAACTTTTTTTGTTTTTTTTGGGGTTGCGCAAACCACAGCAAAAGCTGCTACTACTTAGTAGTCGTATTCGCTATTTTTTATTATTTTAAGCCCTGCAATGCATTTAATGTCCTACTAGCCTGATATTTTGTAATAATGATCCTATTTTAAGATACATTGAATGATAAATAACGCCCTAGGGCGTTATGAATATCCATAACCTCGCGCCCTAGGATATTCACTACAACACAACACAAAACAAAAAACAACTAAATGGTGATCGCGTTATTAAGAAACGAACTGTGTTGCATAGTTACGGCGTTTACAAACAATTTTGGTTCATTACTGTCTTTTAAATGAAATTGTCCTGAACATAATTGATGTCAAATTAATCAATCGCAAATGTCAGGAATTTTTGAATTAAATAACAGACTAGTAGGACATTAAACGTTGAATACATCACGGGTCTACAAAATTTTTTTCATCAACATAATCACAATTTTTTGCCATTTTTAGCAATTTTCGAGGGTCTCTTACAATTTACTTAGATTTAAAACGGCTTATGGTCTAAATATACTTTAGATTCGTATTCAGCGGATCGAAATACATAAAAATTAGGCTTGGTTTAGATCCACAAAATTTTTTTTATTACCAATTTTCGCTATTTTTTACGGTTTTTTCAATTTACTCGATATTTGAGGGTGTACGGTCCAAACTGACTTCAAATTCGGATTCAGCGGGTCGAAATACATGTCGGGAGGTAGGTGGCGTCAAATGTACAAACAACTTTTTTTTTGTGTGCCGGTGTTTTTAACATAAGATGACCGTTACAGATAAATAATTCGATTTAGTAGTTTGACAGCTTAGTTTAATTTATAATATAAGGATTTTTCTTGCAAAATGGTAACTTGTACCAAATTATTTCCCCCTCATGCAATTTCTTATTATTTTATTATTATTAATATACAAATCTGTAATAAATAATTTTAATTATAGATTTTCAATCTAATATGCTGTTTAATCTTGTAAAAGGGAATTATCAATAGATCTATCTATTTAATCTAAATAGTGCAGTCAATATGGTGTAAAAATTTCCTTGACCTGGGCAAAATTGCAACACAAATGATTCTTTATGCATTCTATTGTGAAAAGTGTCTATTTTAACATATTCAAAATCCCCATTAATCCTGGCGCAGGAAATCAGTCAAAATCCAAGATGGCGGCTGAATTTTTGTATTTTTCATTACAAAATATATAACTGTGTATAACTTTGTATTTATAAGGTGTAACTTGGCAAAAATGTTTAAAATACAAAGATAAAAGCATAAAATAGGTATTGAATAGGTAAGATAGGTATTGAATCACTCAAATTGCCTATTATATATTAGAGTAAACTTTATTACACATTAGACTTACAAGAACAAAAAACCATTAGGTATTTCAAAGTATGGGTTATTTTCTTTTATTGAACAAAAATTAAAATGATTTGGCTGTTTTTTCACAATTCATCATAATCTTCATCTCTATTTTCCATTTCTTCATCTTCTATTCGCTGCGGACTATTTTCACACTGACTACATGAACTGGTACATTACAAACCATTCTTTCGGCAACTACATTTCATGGCACCACAGCAGGTTTTGCAGTTACATCTTACTATGCGTAATATACTTTCAGGTTCTGGTAGCAAATCCATTTTTTTTCGGTACATACATATTATCATGTATACTCCATCCCCACTCTGTTGGGTTCAAGCCTTCTTGCATTTGCTTCCATATACAAATTTGCAAATATGCACGGAGGCTATGGTGCTTGCCAGCTGATTCCGTTGGGGGAAGGTTCTGTAGCTGAACGAAACATTTTGCCTTCGATACTTTATCAATAATAGTTCTATGCCTAAGTGTATTTAGTGTATCATCTGAATTTCCACCAAAAATACATACCATTATCTTCTTTCCAAATTCTTCAACCTGACTGGGATTAAGGTTTATTGAGCTGAACGATAGTATTGATCTTCAACAACACGTTTGAAAACTGATTGCTTTTTTTATCACTTCTGAAAAACAGCTTGTGGTATGCTTGATTACACCAATAAATCAGCAATACCAATAGGTCAGTGTCTTCTCCTATCACTGTTGTATTTTTAATTTTTGAAGATTCCACTGCAGTTTTAACAATGCCAACATCAGCATCATCAACTGCATGAATTACTGAACATCCCTGTTGTCGTATTTCTGCACCGATTAGAGTAATTATTTTCTGCTTGTTTCCCTTATTAGTGAGAAACATTTCCTTACTTCCTGTGAATGTCATATCTGGTGTGAAGTTCACGGAGGGGAAAATTGTATTTGTTCGGCGATTATGGGTCATGTCTTTTATTGTGTATTCTGATGTATAACCATCAAAAACTACAGTTGCTTGCTCATAATTAGCTGTCACAAACGACGCATAACATCTTGCTATATCCCTGAATGTACTGTCATTATGCCATGGCAGGCGATGCAGTAAGGACCCTCCATCGAGCACATAACTTGTATCACCTTCTCTCGCTTTAGTACATAATAAGACCTATTTTAAGTGCACATTTTTTTCCAAAATGGTGGCCTTTAAATATTTGAAAACTAAATACCTAATTATTTAAATGGCCGGCATTTTGAAAAAGGAATTAAGTAAAGTCAATGGTTATTTTTTTATACTTTTATCTTTGTATTTTAAACATTTTTGCCAAGTTATACATTATAAATACAAAGTTATACAAAGTTATAAATTTTTTAATAAAATAAAAAAAAATTCAGCCTCCATCTTGGATTTTCACTGACTTCCTGAGCCGGCATTAATGGGGATTTTGAATAGGTATGTTAAAAAAGACACTTCACACAGTATAATGCAAAAAAGAATCATTTGTGCTGCAATTTTGCCCAGGTCATAATTTATTTTTACTGCACTAAAATTACCATTGTATTTGACAAAAAACTGAAAATGTCAAAAAGAAATGCGACATTTCAAGGACAGTTATGTGGCATGGTAGTCGAGTAAACTATTTTAAGACTAATTCTAATATCGTTTTTTCTTTTAATTTCTTAATATGATGTCTAAAAAATTTTCATGCATAGTAATAATAATTAATATTTAAATTTGGTTTTAGCAAGATGCGACCGCTCTTAATAACATAAGACTGGCTCGAGGTCGGTTAAATAATAGATTTAGGTGATAGGCAATAATAGTCATATTTATTGGTCTCCGAATTTAAACCCCTTAGATTTTTTTCTTGTACGGTTTCATGAAAAACAGTTTTTAAAATTAATTATGAATATGTGCACAGCCTGAGGGGAGATATGATTGATGTATTGCAATCAATCAATCCGGAAATTCTAAGAAATGCTAAGTACGTATAATAGAACGAACGGCGCTATATTGAAAATGAAGGAGGACATTTTGAACATTTGAGGTAATTTTTTTTTATTTCTGTTTAGGTACTTATTTGTTTGTTCCTTTTTTAATCTTTGTGTAATATTGTTAGTAAAAGAAATATTGTCATTATTTCTCGAAATTTATTTGAGTACGTTTGATAAAGGTGCTTTTTTATTGTTTCTCATAAAACTCTTAAACAAAACAACAATGAACTGAAAATGAGTAAACACGTGAATATTAGATAACAGAATTTATCGATGCCAAGTGTCGATGTCGTTATGCATTAAAATGTCTGTAATTTCTAAAGGACAAAATATAGCATTCTTCTCTTTTCACATTATATGTAGAATCTGTGTCGATTAATAAAAGAAATCATAGTCGTATATCAGAAAACAAGAGCGGGGCGTCGCGACGCCTTGCGCCGACTTAATATGTATGTCACTATTAAGTACTTGGCTACCATTCTTGATATTAAGGACAAAATGTAATAGGCCTTATTGAATATTTTTGCGATTTGTGAAAATTTTGTTTATGGATTTTCAGTTTCTTTTAGGACAATTCAGGATTCGCTAAAAAATCTCAAAACACGAATTTTAAGAGAGAACGTAACTAGATAACTTTTGCTTCGTATCTTTATTGGTTCTCGAGATGCAAATGGTGTGGCCTTTTAAATAGTTGTAACCTCATATATTTTAAAAAAATGTAGTTTTAGAAATTAACGGGAAAAAATGGTTACCATCATGTAGTTTATTGAAGACAAATGTGTATTATAATAGTTGTTTCCATTTGAAATTTAATCTCAATATGAGGAAGCCACTGTATAGACTGAAAAATAGTTAATATAAGTGTGTTCAAGTCTCAATAATTTTGTTTTATTGAGGATTTAAAATGATTCTGTAAAAGTAAATGCGGATTCGATTAATTATGATTATTAGTTAGTTGCTTGGTAATTCTTTTGAAAAACTAAAGATTTAAAATGAATCCGTAAAAGTAAATGCAGATTCGATTAATTTGTTAGTTAGTTGCTGGGTAATTCCTTCGAACAACTAACATATTTATATCGATATTTTTAACGACAAATTGGAATTTGATGTGAAACCATTTTCAAGTGGTAAGTCTCGAGAGATTTTTAGTCATTGCATCCACATTGGCATGTAACCAATATGTTCTGGGAAAACGTTTTATAGAAACTAACAGGACTAGAATTCTTGACTGTGCTAGTAGCATGCTTCAAAGTACTCGGAACATTTATTTCCATTGAATCAAATGGGAGCAGGCCAGAGTTAAATAAAGTCCAATTTTATCAAAGCATCGTGCTAACTTTTCTGCTTTATATTGCCAAGATCTTTGAATGCTTTAAATTTAAAAAATATCTAATGTGACAAGCACATAACTTCTTATACCAGTATATATCATCCTTATTTAAAAAATCATTTTATTTAATTCTTCACTTACCTCAAATAAATTTTAATAGAGTATCTTGAAATGTTTCACTAAAATTTTTAAATAATTAATTCTCAGCGTCGCACAGTGGACGGAAACGGCCAAAATTAAAAAAAATGAAGATTTTTTTTTTTTGGAAACGTTTTAAGTCGTTGTAGTGGTACCCCTAGCATTAGAAACGACCGTTAATACCGGTCCGGGTTCACTACCTGAGCGAGGAAATTACTTATAGTGCGACCGTGCAGCGCGTCACCTCGGCAGCTCGCAACGATTCAAAAATCGATAAATTTTGTCTGCAGCGTAAAAATTCTCAAAGTGCAGTTTTCTGTGTCATAAAAATGGATTCTGCATCAGAAAGTAAGTACAATTAAAATATCTCAGTATCAGATCAGTTTATTTATATGGTAATTAGTAAATAATTATCGAAGTGGAGTGCATTTTTGTACATGCAACGATTCATAAACTCCACAAAAAAAGCCATAAGTCACGCGGTTGGTGATGGTTGATCTTGAAACTTATTGGAATGTGTTCAATGAACATTTTTTCGAAAGTGTATAAAAAATTAGCTGCATCTTTTTTGCATCTTTGCGAGATATTGACTAAATTGTGCGTGAATGCACGGATGCATGCACATTCGTGCACCATAAAGTGGGCTCCTTTTGAATGTGTTCTCATGAAATGAGAACGTCATGCGTTCTCAACTCATGCATTCAAAGTAATTACACATTTTTATTCCATTCCCCAGATCCTAATTTTCCCAAAGCAATTGAAACACATGAATTCGCTTCAATTCAATAATAATTTTTGAACTATGTATATATTTTTGGCCGTAATTTTTTTTGGAATTCTATATGGGATTCTTCATCAGCGACCCAAAAAAACTGTATACAAAGTTTTGTAAAAATGCAGCGATTATTGGCGATTTTTGGTATGTTTTTGGGGGATTTCATGGCCGCCATTTTGTTTTTTAAAATTCAACTTCGGATTCTTGATCAGCGACACAAAAAACCCCTGTATGCACAATTTCAGTAAAATAGCTCAATGCCTTTATATTTTGGCCAGCTTTTCGGCGTTTCCGTCCACTGTGCGTCGCTAGATACTGTCAATAATAAGTCATGTTGTAACGGTGTCTGTTCGGAAGCCCAAAATATGTAAGAAAGCATGTTTGGGCGTCGGAATATGTAACGGTGATTGCTTTCGGACAGCTGGTTTGGAGAATTAAGATAAGATAAGATATTCTTTATTTATCCATAGATAGATAGTCTGTACATAAAAAAATAATAGATATAAAAATAATAGTTACAAACTAGTACCAGTTTACATAATATAGACATGTAATATAGAGAGAAAAAAAAGCAAACTTCAAGCAACATCAATTTGGTTGATATGCATTATCTTTTATAAAACATAAAAGTTGACTCTTAAATTAGTTAACGTATTACTAGTCTTAATTACGTGAGGAAGAAGATTGAAATTTACAACTCCTTTGTGGAACAGACTCCTCATTGTACTACTCCTAGAAGTTCTTTTAACATAATAGTTATTTGCACTAGCCGTTCGCGTGTTACACATGTGTACGTCTGTAACAGGCAAAAATTGTCGTGAGAGATATTCCGGTAAAATGTTATTAATCATTTTGAAACAAATGTCATAGTTCGGAACTGTTTAATATTAAGCCATTTTAATGTATTAAGCATTAGCTGACTGCTAGTGAAGCGGTTGCATCTTAGTATTATTCGCATTGCCTTATTTTGGAGAACCTGGAGTCTACTAAAATTTATACAACTTGTATACAACACAGAAAAGCAATAGAGAAAATGAGGTAGTTTTAAGGTATTATACACAGTTAGTTTAGTAGTAATTGATATAAATGGAGCCACTCTGCTAAAAAATCCGATCTTTTTGCCGATTTTCTTTGATATATATTCTATATGTTTGTTAAATTTCAGTTCACGATCAATTAGTAGGCCTAGATACTTTATTTCCTGAACAATTTCAACTTTTTTACTATTTAACTCGATACCAAGATTTAGACTAGCAAACTGTTCATATAGATAATTATTACCCAGGAACATAAATTTGGATTTTAATTCATTTACTTTTAGCCTATTGATCTTAAATTTGTCTCTCAATAATTTTAGTTCTAAATTAACAGTACTTACCATTTCCTCAAAATTTGTACTCTCATAGTAAATAAGAGATAGTAAATAAGAGTGTCACCAGCAAAAAGAAGGATTTTACATTTTTGCAACACATTGCCAAGGTCATTAATATAAAGAATAAATAATAATGGACCCAGCACACTGCCTTGAGGGACCCCAAAGTTGTTTAACTTGGCTTCTGATAAACTTCCATTCATTTTTGTTACTTGGTACCTATTTGTTATATAACTTGTAATCCAGTCTGTAACGGTGTTCTCAAATCCATATCTCTTTAGCTTTAATAGTAGTATATTGCGGTCAATTGTTTCAAAAGCACGCTTAAGATCAATGAAAACTGCGCAAATCCCAACTTCTGCTCTGTCCAACAACTGCTTCCAATCTGAAATTGCTAATTGCAAAGCCGTTTCACATGAATGTTTACCACGAAATCCCGATTGATATGCGCATAGAATATAATTTGAATTTATGTGCTTGATTCCTTGATCATAAACTGTTAATTCTAAGATTTTTTCACAAAAAGGCAACATAATTTACTGGTCTTAACTGTTTGGCCAAATTCGTATTGGGTATTTTTGGTATAGGTACAACTACAGATGTTTTAAAGCATTCAGGCATAACACCCTTTTCCAGACTAAAATTAATCAAATTTAAAAAAGGATACGCTATTATGTGAACGAGATTTTTTATGATATCACGTCCGATTTCATCAGTGCTATATTTTTTTTCTTTGTTTAGACACTATTTTATTTAGATCTTGTAGGTTATAGCATTAAATGATGTCATGCTAGAATTTATACCCGGTATAGATTCATTAATTATATCAATATCGACATCATCTGTCCCTGTGCTTATGATAATACTCTCAATACTACCTACATAATACTCATTCAATACATCAGCCAAGTTGTTATTATATATTACTTCATTACAGTTCAAACTTTGCAGATGTGTGTTCCCCGCTTTTTTCCCTACTAACTGATTTAAGCTTTTCCACATTAATTTTGGATTTGACTTATTACTATCTATATTTCTATCATAAAATATTGTTTTCGCTTCCTTGATAACTTTTACAGTATTGTTTCTTGTCTGCGTGTAAAAACAAATCTTTTGTAAACCCTATTTTTATTTGCAATAGCTTACCGACACTTATCATCTAACCATCTATTTTCAACTACCTTCACTTTTATAATTTTTTTTGGTGCTACTATATTTAGTCTATCGAATATGTTATTTACAAATGTCTGACTAAAAATAATATTTACATCTGTGCAAGAATACTTCCTTTTCATTTAACAAATTTGTCACTTCATCAAAATTGATCCGAGATCTAATTTCCTTTGTTTGATATTTTGATAAATCCCTACCGTTTTCTACTTTTACTTGAATTATTGAATGGTTTGTTATGATATAATGTTGCTCTACATACGCATTTATTGTACAATCATTACTGACAACAAGATCAATTATGCTACTAGAATTACTTCTTATTCTAGTAAATTCTGTATAAACTGATTCATGCCATAATTCTCAATACTTTCTTTAAACCTGTTTTTACATAATCATTTGTGGAAAAATCAATATTAAAATCACCTGTGAGGATTATACTGTGTCTTATTTTTTTTCAACATAATCATCTAGCCATTGCAAAAACTTATTAAGAAAAATTGTTATATTATCACTAGGCGATCTATAAACAGCAGTCACACTATATGGGGCATTTTTAACTTTTATATCAACAGATAATAACCAAAAATTTACATCTAGAATTAATGTTTTTACATTGTCAAATTTTATGCCCTTTTTAATGAATATTAATACCCCACCTGTGTGACGGCTGCTCAACTCCTTATCATCTACTTGATTTGCTAATTCTTCCGCAATACCAGTAATGATAAACCTAGGCTTTAATTTTTTTGGAACATTAATTTCATAATTATTTCCCAATTTCGTTTTAATGTCCTCCTTTACAGTATTCAAGACTTCAGCATTTGACCATTTTAAAATTACTCCTCCATTGTGTGTACTTTTGTGGATATTTAAACCCACTTGCAAGTCCACTGGATGAACTGTGTTGTGAGTTCATCGTTTGTGCTCATAGAGAGAACAGAACAATGATATACAAAAAGAAATATAATTAAAAGTGTACAAGAACCATTAAAAAAAAGACGTTAATAAAGTAGTTTAGTGCCACATTTAAGAATCTAAATTTAAGAATATATTGAAAAAGGTATAAATCCATACCGAAACGTTTATACGGAATGTATAAGACGTCTGATTAAATTGAAAATTTGCACACGTATTAAGGACCGATGACAATACAATAATTTGAATGCGTATCGACGCAATTCTTTTAAAAGAAAATTTTCTAAGCTGATGTCAAAGTTGTGTGATCGGCGCATTCGCCAAAATAACGGAATATCTCAACGTAATTTTCACCAACTTCAAGACGTCCGATTAAATTGAAAATTTGCACACGTATTAAGTACCGATACAATCCAATAATCTGAATGCGTATCGACGCATTTCTCTTAAAAAAATTGTCTAAGCGGATATGTGATTGGCGCATTCGCCAAAATATCGCATCCACCATAAGTTAGCAGAAAATTATGCACTAATTGAATGAATACCGTTAGGTTATGAGAAAATGAATGAAATAATTTTAGGTCTATTGTCACATATGATATATTAAAAATCGAGTCTCTTGAAGATTACTACATTTGTTTTCGTTTCATGACTAAAAAATAAAAAAAATAAATTATAGTTTAAAAAAACTAAAGAAAAACACGCTTTAATAGCAAACCGAACTAAAAAGTAAAAAATAATGTTTACATATTAACATTCTGTTCAACAGCGATAGAAAGTCCACTAACTCAATATAATTAAATGATTTTTAATAAGTTTAAAATAAGAATGAAGTGATTGACAAAAAAATTCATTTTATTGTAAAAATCGTGGGGTGCTTTTTTACTATATTTTTATGATAACTCTACTTAGTTATCATAAAAATATAGTAAAAAAGCACCCCACGCTTTTTTACAATAAAAATAATTTTTTTGTCAATCACTTCATTCTTATTTTAAACTTATTAAAAAATCATTTAATTGTAATGAGTTAGTGGACTTTCTATCGCTGTTGAACAAAATCTTAATATTTAAACATTATTTTTTACTTTTTAGTTCGGTTTGCTATTAAAGCGTGTTTTTTTTAGTTTTTTTTTAACTATAATTTATTTTAATAATCTACCCTAGTTAGTTAGTAGTAGTAGCTACTTATTTTACTAGGCAAGTAGGCCACAATGGGCCCTTTTTACCTAGGGACCTACAGTTTAGCGTGGACTCCGAACCACGGTCCTCGACTGTCAACTAACCCACCGCCTGGGCCTGCCCGCCTGCACCGCTAGCAGAGTGGCAAACCTCCTGGGTCTCTTCGACCCTCCACCTGGGCTCGCCTCTCCGCCTGCATCAGGCTAGCGGCCTTCCCGGGATTGTCTGTTGACAGCCTACCGACTGTTAGATGAGCTATCGTTCATCCATCCAATTGCCGGACTCGATCAGTGCTGCTTAACTTCGCTGATCGAATATCGGATATTAAACGGATGTCCATACCTCATCCCCCTACCCTAGTTAAGTTAGTTATGTCTTTAATAGGAAATAAAGTTATTTAGTTTGGAATTTGGAATGACAACCGAGCACACATGTACGATGTGATAATATTATAATATGAGTTTATGAAATGCCAATATTTTAGCTGTGAGATGTTTCGTTAATTTTATTATCTTTTTTTCGTTTTTGATTGTTTATTTGCTAATTAAATAATTTTAAACATTTCAGACATTTTTTAAAAAGTAACAGATGTAGCGGCTCTACTTCGACTCAATTATATTGAATAACTGTATGAGATACGAAAAAATTTAAGAAGCAAACATATCTTAAAAAAGAAATGTTTTTGATTCAGCGGTTCAAAAATCCAGTGGTGTTACTGAGATAACATTTATGAGTAAAGAATGGACTCCTGCTGCGTAAAAAAAAACACCCTATTATGATTATCAATGCAATATTGGCGTTTCATACATTCATTATCACACCCTAATCTACTTAAGGTACTTTATTTAGTGGTTCTGGAAATATTTAGAAAAATATAATTCCATCGAATCATTTTTGCTTGGTTATTATTGGATGACAGTTTTCGACAGAAGTTTCCATAACAAAATTACATTATTTTTATGTGTTCTATCGAATCTAGAGTATTGATTTGATTTGTACACTATTGTAATAAACGAATTTACATTTAACTTATTTGCTAGTTAGTTAAACCTGTTCTTAAATATTTTTGTAATATGTTCTCGTTAAAAGAAAATCGACTAGAAGTTCTTGTCCAACTAAAAATCATATAAAATCGAGGTAAAATCAGTCTTTGATTGACAGATAAAAACCGTCATCATTCTTCCTACAGAGAACCATGACGGGAAATCTATCAGCTTTTTTTCTATTAAATGTTTCTCACTGTTCTAATATCTAGATATATTACAATTCCCTTGGGATCGGTTGATTTATAAACAGAAAAATGCCCTGATCTGATTTTTAATATTTTCTTTACATCGTATTTATTATAACCTAAGTCCATAAACGATTAATGCACTGGGCTGTACATTCAAGGTCCTAGATATTTTTCTATAAAGGCATCGACATTAAGTCATAACAATGAGATAAATTTACTGCTAAAAACAGTAAAATTTATCAGTGTGAGACATTCTTCCACGACAACTCATTAAGTGCCACTTGCATTTAGTTGCAATCAAATTAATTTCTTTTGCTGATTAAAACAGGTTTTTAATTACCATTTATCTAAGTTTTATAAATAGATAATACATAATTTAAATTTTTCAAATATAAAAAGGGTTAAAAATTTTAAGCCTCATAAGTTATGCTTCACTTTTTATATTTTATTAAGATAAAATATAGCTTATGCAACCAACATTAATTAAAGTCATACAAAATCATTATTTCTCTTTATGCTTGAATATGATGCTTATATGACATGCATTTCTAAAGGCCATTTATTTGCATTTTTATTGTGTAATATTAGGTACCGGGTGGCATAAAAGTATGGGAACAGCAGGATAACTTGAAAAATACGAATCCTAGAAAAAACTTTAAATACAAAAGTTGTAGGAAATTTCCTGGCTATCTGACGGTGACCTTGGATTTGACTTTGACCACGACCTCCAAGGTCATTTGAAGATCAAGTTTATTATTTCAAATGGGACCCCTTACTCTTAACCCCGGAAATCAAACGAGCGGAAAATTTTACGTTCGGATATGACCTTAGGCACTTACAAAATTGACCTATAAAGGTCATCTTTATTCTTGAACTTCAATTCTGTAACTGCCGAAGGTCATATCAGAACGTAAAATTTTCCGTCGTTTCATTTCAGGGGTTAAAAGTAGGGGGTCATATTTGAAAAAAATCGACTTAGCCTTTTGAACATTTGCTGAACATCTGCTGTAATAATAAGACAAGTACGGGAACAGCAGGTTAACTTGAAAAATACGAATCCTAGAAGAAAACTTTAAATGCAAAAGTTGTAGGAAATTTCCCTAGGTATCTGACGGTGACGTTAGATTTGACCTCGATCGTGACATTCAAGGTCATTTGAAGTGTTGTTTTCGATTCATTATATGCTTAAAACTTTTATACTAGCACATTCAGATAAGAATATCAATATAAAATATAAAAATCTATAGGTTATTTATCATTCTTATCATGTTAGGTTTAAAAGAAAGCTTTTGTAATATCCAATAATTGTTTTATAATTTTTTTCTAGAAATGCATAAATACCTACGAAGCAATAATGACAGGTTTTTTGAATTGATGAATATATCTCCTAGTGTCGCTGATAAGTACTGGTGTTGAAAATGGATGGGCATTAAGCGAACGATTAAAAAAACTGTTTGAGAATTAAAGAGAATGTAAATATTTTCTTATTACACGCATTTAAACAAATACCAAGATGAAGTATTACAAATCTTTTTTGTGGAATATCCTAAGAATAAAGTATGTTTGTAATTATAATTCAAGATAATTTTAATGTGAAATGACAGAAATTTATTAAAAAATAAAATAATTTAATAAATATAAACACTTCATTTACTTCTAGAGATATATGAATATCAATGAAAGTTGTGATTTGTGTTAAAAATTTGCATATAAAATTAAATGGCTATTGTTAAAAACATAAAATTTCACTCATACTTCATAACTTTTGAATAGCTCAAACATAGGATTGATTATATGGTAAAAGCATCAATCTCATTTGTAATTTTAATTGAATATTCCTACATTTTGTATCATGTACGTTTTAAAATATGAGTAAAATTAAAGTACGGCTTTAAAACAAATGATGTTCTTGCATTTTATTTATCAAAACCTGGGCCATAGATGCACTTGCCTAGGATACTAACGAGTTAGTAGTTTTAAAACAAAAATTATCAGCAGTATAAATAGGCCAGCGGTCACGGCGGTCATTTGCGTTATTTATCTAAATTAACTATAACTCTATTATAAATAATACATCTATTGAAATAATATAATCTGACACAATAGATATTATATACGTTTCGTTAGTCGACAAAAATAATATCAAACCAGTGACGAGTCAGTTGATCCTAGTATTGTATACTATTTATTTTCATTCAGGCGATCATGAATTAGTTTTAGCGGTTAGAATATTCGAAATCAAATTTGTGAGGCCTAAACCATTAAACTAAATAGCAAGAACTACAGTATATTTCAGCGATATGAAACCCAATCAATTAAATGGTTAAAGTCAATTAATAAATCAGATTTGTAACATTATATTTAAAAGTGGGGAAAATATAATGCCCCAGAAAATATCGAGAACAGAATGCACCATATTGAAAGCGTGACAGTCCTTATTGTATTGTCAATAGCTAATAATATCTCAGAAAAGAATTTTAGGAAGAGTCAAATAAATTAAATGAATCACAAGTAATACAATTCCCCATGTACACAAAATCGTTTACAAAAGGGACAAGGCAAATAAGAGAGTGTATACGTTATACACTCTTTTTCGAAGAGTCATTATTTTCTCGGTGAGAAAAAATGGAAATTCATTTCCATCTTGTACTATTAATAATTTTTTCAAGTTTATGTATTTTTTTGCATATAAAGAATAAATATATTTTGAATAATTATAAAATTATATACTTCAACATTTCATAAATAACTATTTAGATTTTGTATAAATCTAATACAAACTTTTGTAGGTGTTACTAAACTGTGATTCATATTATTTTCTACGGCATGTGTCCGGCTACATTGAATTAAATAAATTTTGTGTTTTGCTCAAGAATTTGTTCCTGTCGTTGCTGTATTCCAGATGCGTTTTCTGGGCTTAGTGGAGTGTATAGAGCCAAGTGCTTGAGTGAGTTCACTGGTAATTCCAGAGAACATATCTCGCTTCTTGGCAGGTCATGGAGTCTAATACAAACTTTGCTTCTATTTGTTGTGTCCCTATGAGGCATTGCTACAGATACATTAACGCTTTTGGTGTAGCAGCGGATTTAAAAATATTTCATTTTTTGTTCAGTTTTATGCACTATTTTAATGAATGCCTTCCCCTAAAGGTTAATATAATGATAATCCTAATATTCTAATATCAATCAATTCAATTCAATTCAAACAATTTATTAACATTAAGAATAAAACAGAGTCCTCGCCGGGCACTCATGCCCGTTACTAGCCGAACATCCATGTCGCTTAGGCACCATGGCAATTGATGGGCTGGGCGAGGATGGAGCCGGTGCAGATTAAAACATTGAACATTAAAATACATCTCCTATTTCTATAAAAACAAATATGTGTATAAATAAAATAAACAGAATGAATTACCCACCTAAAATTAAAAAAAATTGTTTATTAAGAAATTTTCATTTTGATTGTTGCAACAGGAAAAACACTTACCGTTAAAAAAATCGCTAAAACACTTCAAAAATCAGAGCACAAATGTCGGATCCACAATTTTTACTCAAAAAAAATTAAGATTAATACAGAAGTTATGATTTTAAAATATAATATATTAACTATAGAAATTTTTAAGAAAAATAATTCTAAATTGTCAAAAAATAACAAACAGGGAAGAAGAAAAAGAGAAATTAATTTAGAGTAATTATGAATTTCGATGGCCGGCTTTAATGGATTGGGTAAAAAAGGGTAACGCTTGATATAGTCTAGGCAATGACGTGCAAATTAGACGATGAAGGGTTACCGTCTGCCAGTCGGTAATCAAAGAGACTATGAGTACCATACTTCTTCTCTTTTGAAATTTTTGGTATATCGGCCAGTTACGGAGGGGGGATTTATTTTAATCTAATGGTTACCGATATTTGTCCGCATAGGTAGTTATATATGTACTTCACATACCTGAATTACGCTGGCAGACAAAACTTCCGGTCGGCACGTGGAAACCGGAAACTGAAAAAAAAAATTAATTACCGGACCAATCCTAGCGCAAAATCTTTATTTTGGTGTGTACAGTACTGTACTGTAGTGGCAGATATTTCTATTGGCCAGTTTTTGAGCAATTTGACATCAAAGTGGCGAAAAATGGATCAAAATTTGAAATGTTGATAAAAAAAATAGTTGAAATTAAAAAAAAAACGTGTGCTCAGCTAGCTTATGATTCACAACAGTGGCAGCTGGTTATACCATATCTCAATATTAAAGCAATATTTTAAGGTACTACTATTGGTATTGAATGAAGAAGTTTTGCAAAAAAAAATTAAAAAAAAATTGAGATAAAAAGTTACAAAAATTCGCTGCCACCCCATATTACTTCTAGACCATTCGTAAAATATTTGCAAGCTATTTTTTTTTTCATAATCAGAAGGAAAATTTATCACACCGTTTTTTTGTTTTTGAAAATTTTGATTTTTTTGTAGAGTTATGACATTTTGAAATTTAAGTTCTTTATTGAGTAAATTTCACAATATCATCAGAAATCAGAATTTTCGAAAACCAAAAAAAAAAGTGTGTAATAAATAAGCCTGGCCAAGGTCATTAATCCTACAGAGACGTACTGGGTATGCATCATATCATAATACTTGAATAAGTACAATAATAAAAACAAAAATATTTTATATATTGTGATGTATGTTTTTGTACTATTTCGTTCGCTTTAAATTCTTTTTTTAGGCATTTCCTTATATTCTGTGAGCTTAGTGCTGCACATTATTATTAAACTGTTAAATGACGTTCACACATGTACATTGTATATCTAAGTGATAACTAATAATAAATGAATAAATAAAATAAATGGAAATAAATTTTATTAATACTGGTACACTTTATAAAAATATGTATAAAACGCACGTTCTTAAGCAGATTTATGATGTAGTTTGGTTGTCGTTATTATAAACTGGAGCACTTCTATAATAACTGTGTAGCATCAGATATGTTTCTACAGTTGTCTCAGTAAGCGATGTTCGCTGTGGTGAAAAAATATGTTTGTATTTTGAAAAAGACCGTTCGACATCTACGGAAGTAATACAGGCATAAGTAAAACACTTTGTGAACTCAATTAACGCAGCTGTAGATGCACCATCACAAATTTGTCTTAATTTGGTAAAATCAGGATCTTTCCGTAATACACTCTCGAGTTTTTCAATAACGGGCTTATTTTTTGCGTCATTTATAGTCTGTAGCTGTGTATTTACGTCGTCCACTATTTGCAGCGATTCCACTAACGACAACGAAGTATTTTGCAATTTTTCTATTGCGTCGTGTAGTCCTCTATAATTGTTATAAATAGTTTTTTAAATCTGTTTCAAGGGAAACATCTTGAAAGCTTGTCTGCCTTTCCTTAATAGCTGCAGCCTCGTTAGGGTTGAACTGTAATATCATAGCTTTTATTTGTTGAAAATATTCAGCATAATAAAAAGCTGCCTTCAACCACGTTTCCTAACGTGTAAGAATCGGCTCTGGTGGTTCCGGAATACCAGGACACAGTGTGTGAAATGCTCGAAGCCGTTTAGGAAATTTGAGAAATACTTTTTTGTATTTGCTATTAATACATCTACCTCTGGAAAACATTTTCGAATCGTTTCTGCTACAAGATGGAACGCATGCACTTTACACGTAACATGTAAAAATCTACAATCGTCTCTTTGAAGAAAACGGCCCATCAAGCGCATTGTCGCAGCACCGTCGCTCACAAACATCAACACTTGACTTGTTGACAGTTAAAATTTTTCGAAAGTCTCCAACACCACCCACGTAATTGTTTCGCCAGTACACACAGTTAGTCTATTGCTAGCTAGTAAAAGTGGAAATGTTGGTTTAACAGGGTCGAGTACACGTACTATAACATTTAAAATAGATTTTTTTTACAATCTGTCGTCTCGTCAACACATAACCACAGCCGTGTATTCTTTATTGCACATTTAATCCTATTTACAATGTCTTCACGAACACTTGGTACATATCTACGTAACGATGAACGACTTGGTAAATTCACCTGGGGATTGTATATATTCCAGAACTCCCGAAATGCTGGTTTATTCAATATGCGCAGGGGAACATCACAGGCAATCAGCATTAACAATAAATCAAACATAAACTGAGGTTCCAAAGAAGACACGCCATTATTTTATTTTTATGCCGGTTACTATTGACATGAATTTTGCAGCCGTATTTATTTCAGCACATTAAGTCTTGATCATAAACTTTACAAATTATTTTACAACCATCATAGATTAAATCCGGAAATTTACCGATAAATTTATTCACTTTATCAGCGTATGGTTGTGTTCTAGTCTTTACGCTCAACATTATTTAATATTTATTAGTACTCTATGCATCGACCGACAGATAACAACTGAAGTGTGTCGTGTCATCGTCATCGTAAACAAGCGCGCGATGGCATTGGTATTGCGCCCGACCCTGAATCTACCATCGCTTGGCCAGGCTTAGTGATAAATTGTCCTTCTGAGTACGAAAAAAATAGTTTGCAAATTGAAAATATTTTACTTAAAAATTGCAAATATTTTACGATGGTCCAGAATAATCGGGGGTGGCAGCGCATTTTTGTAACTTTTTTTCTCAAATTTTTTTTTAATTTTTTTTTGCAAAACTTCTTTATTCAGTACTGATAGTCGTGCCTTAAAATATTGCTTGGGTTCCATGCTTCAATACTGAGGTAACCTTGGTTGGTGGACATTTTTGTCAAATTTAACCCCCTCCAAACCACCTCTTAAAGGATTTAAAAAAAATTCCCAGTTTATCGTGTCTGTACTTTTTCTAATTAAGGGGTAGTTTGGGGGGTGACAAATTAGGCAAAAATGTTTGCCAGCCAAGGTTAGGATTTTTTAGTGCATTGTGAACCATCAGCTGGCTGGTCAGACGATTTTTTAAATTTTAACTATTTTTTTATCGACATTTCAAATTTTGATCAATTTCTCGCCACTTAGATGGAAAATTGCTCAAAAACCGACCGATAGAAATGTCTGTCACTATAGTACAGTACTGTATACATCAAAGCAAACATTTTGCGCTAGGTTTGGTCCGGTAGCTAAAAAATTTTATTTCAATTTCCGGTTACTGCGCACCGACCGGAAGTTTTGTCTGCCAGCGTAATTGGGGTATGTGGAGTACATATACTAACTACCTATGCGGACAAATATCAGTAACCATTCGATTAAACAAAAAAAAAGTTTTCCCACTCCGCATCCGACCGCCATACCAAAAATTTCAAAAGAGAAAAAGGTATGGTACTCATATGGTTTTTTTGATTACCGACTGGCAGACGGTAACCTTTCATCGTCGAATTTGCACGCTATTGCCTATTAATATGGTAATTTCTGTTTAATGCGAAAAGGCGCGTTATGCTCTCTAATTTGTGTAATGTTGGTTGTTAGCGGACTATCACTCAGTTTAAATTAATACAATTTTTGAGAAATTTCTTTGATGTAGTCCGCCAGCAGGGTTATGTCGTTACAACGTTCGTATAAATCTCTTAAGGAGGTGTATCTATCTGAATTTGAGATGAGGCGTAAGTACTTATTTTCCAAAACGGAAAGTTTCTTTAAAGTCGTCGCCCACGCGCTGCACCACGTCGGCGTCGCGTCTGTTAGGGCCGGCATCAACATACACGTATAAATTAATTTTATTCTTATTCAGTTTACTGCTCCTTGCAACTAGAAGGTAAACGTTCCTTGACAAGGTATAGACCATTTTTACCGACTGATTTATGTGTGTCGTTTATCTAAATGAACCACTAAATAATTAACGCTCGCTTTTGTAGGAATTCGGACCCCTCTAATCGAAATCGGCGTCAACATTTTGTTATTTTTAAAATTTTGGCTGAACACCATCGCTTCCAACTTGTCCTCGTTCACTCTAATCTTCCACCGGTCCTAATGGCATGGGCCACATGAGCCCGTAACAGTTGATTAGCCGCTTGAGCATTCCAGCTGTGGCGGCACATGGCCGTGACATCGGCATATTTGGCTAGTTTCGAATTAGGGAAAGTAGGATAGTCGGAGACGTACAAGTTAAATAATTTTGGTGCGAGCACCGATCCCTGCGGGAAATCCGCGCTAATGTCCCGCGGTGTGTATAGTGTATTTTCACCCTAACCTGAAGCGCCCTGTCGCTCAGGTAGGAGTGAATGAGTTTGATTATATATTCAAAAAAGTGATAGTCGTGTATTTTATAAATAAGGCCAGGGATAATAATATACCAAAGTGACCAATATATATTGAGTCTCTAGCTTCATTAGTTTACGCTGTAGAGTGAGGTAAAAAGTTGAACTTGTAGATGATTATTACCGAAGATTTTATAAATTTATTTATAAAATATACAAGCTATGCCATTTTAAAAATTAACTCAACTTTAGAAACACGTTTGAACAGTTCGCATTTATTTTACTTAATTGTCACTTGATTAAACGATCGAAATATTGTGTAACGGTCCACTTTTTGATCGCCCCCTATTTGACATAAAGGAGAAATTAACTTTATTTATGACCCTGTTAGTAAGGCAATTTATAACTTGCATAATTAAATAATAGGTTATCTATTATAGTTCGATAGTTTGAATGAATACCATCTAGTTAACAACCAAGTGTGACATTTGGCAATATTTGACTTTTGGTTAGATTTTATTTGTACCTTGAATGTTATAAAACATTCCACTTTGTTGTGTTACTGTTTTAGTTATATTTCTATTAGTATAGATACTGTTTATCTTTTATTGTAGTCAAGAAAAGAGATAAACTTTTAATCAAGTATTGGGTGTAACCGTTTTAAATACATAAAATTGAATAGTCGATAAATTTTTGAAAAATCAGTATTTTTTTGTGTGATGAACAATTTCTTATAAGCGTTTAGTTACTGAGATACATGTTTGTCACATAACGTTTGCCTTTTCTAATACATTTATTCCAAATCTGGCAGTGATTTATGTTAGATGGAATCTGAAATAATTACGTCTTAGTTTTAAGATATTTTAAGTTTAAAACTGGTAGACGACCATTAGGCATAGTGACTGGGTTTTGTTTAAACCATATAACGAATCTTTTTTCTTTCTTCGCTATTTTAACTAACTTTAATGATTCAAATGAAACAACATAAAAAAACACATACATATATTCAGAATATACAACATAACAGTCAGGGCGTGGTTAGCAAATAATAAACTAGGTATAAATATATAAATTCAAACTTCAGAAAATCCTCTAATCATATCACTTAACAAGTTTGTTTTAGGGCGCCACCTGCTTTTCTTTTTCGTTTCTATAAAAGTCTACAAAAGTTACACACACTAGTGCCGTTGAAAAGAGGAAAGAACGGTTGTGTTTTCACTAAAGTGTCTCGCACAGCTCAATAGCAAATTAAAAAAGTCTAGGGGGCTTTCTCCACCTCTAGTTCATTGGACAGGCAAATCAGCCCTCTGATGCCAGCTTTAATTTTTAAATAGGTACCTATTTTAATAATAATAATAAGAAGGGATCCTACCTTCTCACACAGCTTTCTACGTAGTAACTTACTTTACCATAATACATAGCTTCACCAGAACAAATCGTGAAACCAGCTCAGCAACGTACACTCACTTGCTCAAAGTCTACGTCCAGACTGCTGGCGAAACCTCACCGTTCTCGTCCTAGCGTCCCCCTTGTCCCTCACACCGGAGTTCGCGCGGGTGCACTAGAGGTCCAGTGTTGCACACATTATCAAAGATTTACAAATTCACAAATTAATAAAAGAGGTTCAGTGTCGCACATATTATCAAAGATTTACAAATTTACAAATCTACAAATTTAATAAAAGTCGGTTCTAGAATTTGTAAGGTTGACCTCCAACCAAATTATGCAAACGAAAGTTAATTAAATCTAGAAATGAACCGTTACAACCACCTTACTTTTTGTGAAGTGCAAATTTTCAAGTATGTTAGGAAGGTTGGTTAAATCGATTTATTTTGACTTTACGAATATGAGGTTGAGACCGTTATTCTGGGACACCCTATAAATATCACTTTTGTTAAATAATTAATGTTGGATAAAATATGCTATAGTAGTCCATAATAGTAGTAGTAGCGAAAGTATCTATTTTAATTTGATTTCTTGCTGAAATATCGCCTGACATTTATTAATAGGAAATGGTAAACAGATATTTTTAGTTTCGAAAGTGCTTTCGTGAAAGTAGAAATAAATCAAAACTCATTCCGAATATGACCGTAAATGTTTGAAAGGTACTTTAAAAATTCATTATTTATCGGGATCAAAGGAAGCTTAGTTTATGTTTATTAAAAATTAACAAATTTATTCCCTTTTTTCTTGAACCACCTCTGAGCAGGCGTCTCTTTTGGGATTTGGGTCCATCTTGAGCATTTATTCAGACTTTATGTTCTCTTTTTATTGGATAGGGGTTTTAAGATGTAACATAAAAACAACACCTCGACAACGTGACCCTGCTGTTATCCCCCATGTATCTTTGTACAATCTCTTTTAGCCGGCTCATCACCATATTTAAGCAAGATACATTTAATACTTCTTTACCTTATACATAAACACACACAATATACACACAGGATTGCGCAAAAATATAAAAGCGTATATATTTCCGCAAACAATAATTTTACCTAACAAACAATGTTTCAAATTTCTTGGAGAAATACGTATATATTGAGTTTGACGACGCGTGATCTACACATATTTTTAATATCATATGTTTATTTAAAAAATTTAATGTTGAATTTTATTTTCTTTACGAATATATAGGAGAAAAGTAATGTCCTGTTGTTGAAATAAATTAATTATTGAACAAAAAGTTAATTGAGTTGAAAATTTACTGATTATAAATAGTCCAGAGAAATTAGGTTTTATTATCAGAAAAATTCATAAAGTTTTGAAACTTGGCAGAAACATTGTTGAAGGCGCCAATAGTGGAGCGAAATAGACCACAATAGTTTCTCCGTACTTGAGAAAAAAAATTCAGCGTAGAACCAGATCAGACCTGATACGTTTAAAAAAAATAAATAATTCTATATAAGAAATGGCTATTTACGATATTTTTTGTGTTATAGGATTTTTTATTTCGGAAACATATCAGAAATTGATTTTTTATAAATATAATGTTTTTTAACTTTCATATCGTCATATCTCCGAATCTAATTGAGCTATTGACTTGATTTTTCAAATTGAAGTACGATTTTAAAAGTGTAATTGCTTTTATCGAATATTGTTTATCAATTTGTTTAAATTACAATTAACTTGTTGAGAATGTACTCATATTTTCACTAAGCGACAAGCCTTTTTATTTATGACAATTTTCATGTACATGCTGCAGATGAAATTTAAACAAAACATTGAAAAAGTTTTTGAAATACTAAAAAATACGATATGGGAGACGGTTTTCCTAATTTGAATTTTTTTTCCAAAGCGCAGTGCAAAAGTTCATGCAGTATGTTATTCCTCCGAGATTTATATGGTACCGGCAAGCGTCTCATGCCTTACTCCTTTGGCTTTTGTACCCGTTTAAAATACTCGTAAATCCAGCAATTGTTTTCACTTGCAGCCCTTTATTAAAGGTGGTATACTTGTATTAGCCTTAAAAATTAAGTGCCTTGTTTGTGAAAAATTTGCAACGCATTATGATATGATAAACAAGTAGCGGACAATCGAAGAAAACAGGGACTGATAAATTAAACGTGCAGCAGAAAAAAGATTAGACACTAGACAAAAGAATGCGATTTTGTTGGGTAAATTAAAAGTAGTGTTACGCATAGTGCCGTAATAGGCTACATAATTATTACTGATACTCATTTTGAGTTTACATAAATTCCTGTATTTCCCACATACTGATTTAAAAAAATAAAATAAATGCTTTCATAACACTAATTTGACAGTGCTCATTCACTGAAATTCTTGGCATTGGAATGAAAATGGCTGTACGTACAGGTGGTGATGCAACGTTAGACTTCTTTACAGGAGACAAATTTTACCTGCATAGCGCCAAAGGTTAGCATTTCACTAAGTGTACCGAGTCACACGCTATAAAACTAAACAATATTGATTTTACATTAATCAATAATTAATCACATTTAAGTTATAACCTAAAATAGCGCACACGTGCTTAAGTCAAACCAAATATAGACCGACTGCCTCCAACCGAGTTCTGATCAACTCCCCCGATCTTGTTCATTTTCACGCCTATTTTTTCAGCACCATCTCGCTATAAAGGTATTCACTAAAATTATCTAGCTAGACAACCTATTATTTAGTTGTGCAAATTGGAAATTGCCTAACAGGGTACTAAATAAACTTAAATACTCTTTTATCTCAAATACGGGACGATCAAAAAGTGGACCATTAAAAAGAACGTCCTTGAAATTTCTGTGTGCTATATGGGATGTGCTCCCATGGCCAGGTCTGCTATTTAATGAGCCTTACACTTTTGTAGAAAATATTTGTGGAAGTGAGTGACAAAATGTACAACTACTGGAAGTGTTTAGGACGATAATTGATATGGTCGTCCAAGAGTGGGTGAGAAGGTACAAATGTGCTAATAATAATGCTGACAAAAACCGGAGAAAAGTGAAACCGATTAGTCGGTTTCTTCAAAAAACCGGTTTCGGATAAAACCGGGTATTCAATTATAGATCAAAACCAGTTATTCGGTAACCGAATAATCAATATTTCGGTTAATCGGATATTGGTTATTCCAATTACAGACTATTCGGATATCCAAAAAATCAGTTATCGTTATCCAAAAACTGGTTAATTGGTTATCCGAAAATCTAATTTTGAGAACGGAATCAGAGTATTCCGGTACTTCCCGATCTCTAATTTTATATAAATATTACATAATACGAGACGAGACATTGAAGTTGAAAATAAAAACTTCAAAGAAAAGTGCAATTGATTGTTTATCTTGCTTTTATTTAAAGCACGCGTATGACGCACGCCATGAATGAATTTTATGTCAATTCTAAACTAAACAGGCGTCGGTGACCACCTGCCCACCTGTAGTTTCAGATTTCAACGATATGTGAAAGAAAAGAAATGCACATTAATTGATTATCCAAATAGTCGGTTATTCGAATAACTGGTTATTCATTTAACCGGATATTCGATTATTTGGTTATCCAAATAGTCAGTTATTCGAATAACCGAGTAACGAGTTTTCGATTTTGTGCAAAACCCCGAATAATCCAAAACCGATTAACCGGTTACCCGGAAAACTGGTTTCATTTGCGAGCTAATATGTGTAACGTACCCATTTTTACCTGTAGGTGGATAAATTGTATCCTTCAATATCTGTATATTGAAGGATACAATTAATCCACTGATTATCGAGGAGGCCGAGGAAAACGACAAAGGATTTAGTGATATCAATTATAAGACGGGGTCCCTCGGTACAATTTTGCAGAAGTGAGGCAATATGTGGACTAAGGGTAACCTGGATATCTATGGATTGGACGAAGAGGGTCCATTGAATGGCTAGCATGTTTGCGGACTTATAGTCACTAGACTACTTCTTATGGGGTTATCTGAGTATCATTTACATGACACAAACAAAATCCCTTCAGTATTTAGCACGGAGAATGGATGTCGAAATATCCCAAACGAAACATTTAAGAGAGTGAGGGATGAATTTCATAATCACCTAGTAGTTTGCCAGGAAGTGAATGGTGCTCATTTTGAATATTTATTATGATTAAACAATGAATATACTTGTAACACTCTTCGTCTTACCATCGTAGTTTTGTTATTAGTCATCCGAATTTTTAACTGAACGTAAGGGACTGACAAATACCTTCAAAATGAAATCGCACGTGTCATTAGAAATTTTCAATTTAATAGGCATTGCGAAGCACCACTGAGGTGACGATGATGCGCTTTTCATAAAACGACACTATTTTCGATATGATTTTTTATTGCATGCATATATCCCATTCCATTCCGGAGATACTAGGGGAGTGTGTAAATTTATGGCAGCATGTATATCCATAACTTTAGGGAGATTATCTTCAAAGAGAGCTAACGAAATCTTAATAAAAAATTTTATCCGAATTTTTTATGCAAGATGATTGTAAAATATAGTGCCAAATTTTAAATGCATGTATGTAACAATTGAAAAATTAGGAACCCATATACTTTCTTTTTTTGAAAATTTTATTTCTTCGGCGTTCTCGCTAGTTGAAAGAGGGCAACGTTTCTTTTTTATTATTTAATTTATTTAAAGTCGGTTATTATCATAGTCAATCTCCAACGTCAGTAGATAAGTTCGTCAGTGCTTGTGAAAGCACTGACACCCTAACATAGAAATTTTGCGGAACCCCTACTTTGTCATGAGATAGGAATATTTAATGTGCTCTCATCGTAGATATACGTAACCCACGGTTTTACATCCTTTTCAAAAGACGGTGACGGTGGGCAGATTGGGTAGAAGCACGCACTACTGTCTTTCACACCATCGGCATCGACCCGTCAATTAAATCTTTTTATTTTGTTTAAATGGTACACCATGTATATTATTGCATTTTTGAATTCTGCATAATTTTGTGAATCCAACGATACCAAATAAGTGATATTTCAAACGTCAATATTACTATAACATAATTTTAAGTTTTCCATTTAAGTGTGTTATGATGCTTCCAATTTATTCTAAATGACTCATATAATGCCAGAAAAATCAAAATCCCGTTAAAAATACTAAATTACGTGATTTATGAGCAAATGAAGTTCACAAAATGGTTTTTGAGGAAAAACTTAATTTTTTCAAACGGAACCATATTGGTACCGTGGTACCATTTATTAGTACTATTAATACGGAATTTATTCATATGTCGTATTAAAAGGTGCGATAAATACAAACAAAATTACAGCTAAAAGAAAATAAGAAAATACAATTTTGTTTTAATTAAATGTTAAGAAGTAACTAAGGTGCGTTTGAAAACAATGAAATATTGCTTGTCAAACATTTGTTGGTTTACGGTGTTTTTATTGTGTCTTTAAAATTTGTTTAAAATTCTTGTTAATTGTGTTCAAAATGCACTTATACAAGAGATGAAAATGTGGACATGTTAATTATTTATGAGGAATGTAGAAAAAATGCCGTTGCATCATACATACTCAAAATAGGTTACAAAAAATACAAAATTGTTGTTGTCGATTTGTTTACGGTTTAAGAAAATATGACAGAGTTTCGGCAAAAATAAAGCAGCTTGGATGGCTCAAACTGGATAACATTTACAAGTATCATATGTCGGTACTTATTAAACACATATTAGCTACTTCGTCACCTCCGTACTTGCGGGAAAAAATTTTGTTTAGACATGATTTACACAACGTAAATGTGCGTCATGGCTCTCAGATATCCTTGCATCGATTTTATTCAGCCTTGTTTTCAAAGTCGTTTACGTATAACGCGGCTAAAATCTATAATATTATCAATGATACATGGAAAAACCTTCCCTTAAACAACTTTCGTAAAAAAATTAAGTACTCCTTGCTCACTTTCCAATGAATTATAAAAATTTAATGATATTATTCACGGCATGATTTCTATTCTATTCTATTTTATTCTATTCTGTTTATTCTATTTGATATCTCATTATGTTTCTATATAATCTTTTTTCACTTTTTTTTTTTTATTACTTTTGCTATATTATCCTGTTGTTGTTTTTTCATTGTTTTTATTGTTGTTTTTTCATTTAAGTTTATAAATTAACATTAATTTTATATGTACTAGCATACGCTGTAAAATATTAACTAGCTTTATTTTCTTATATACGTCATCTGCTTATAATTAGATGTAAATTGTTAGGTTTTAATAGGGTTAAGTAGAGTAGCTTCGGCTAGACTTCGCCCTTTTCTTTTGTATACGAGTATTGTATATTACAATGCTCATGATTAAATAAAGGCAATTTATTATTATTATTATTATTATTATCTAGACAGCTTTATACCGAACGATATCCTGATAAACAATGTCCAGGGAGAAATTATTTTAATCGTCTTGAAAATCAATTCCGAAGTGAGCCCAACAATGATCCCGAAGAAAATTTCATTCTTGACGAAGGAACGGAAATTAATGTTTTGGCTCAAGTAGAAGTTGATAAGACTGTTTTTTTTTAAGGCAAATTGGGTTTGAATTGAAAATCAGTCACCAAACAGTAAGCCAAATTTTGCACAAATACCACTATAAATCTTTTAAATACCTTATAACAAGGTAATTAGAGCAAAATTGTATTTTCTTATATTCTTTTAGCTGTAATTTGGTTTGTATTTATCGTACATTTTAATACGACATATGAATAAATTCCTTATTAATAGTACTAATAAATGGTACCACGGTACCAATATGGTTCCATTTGAAAAAATTTTGTTTTTCACCAAAAGCCATTTTGATGAACTTTATTTGCTCATAAATCACGTAATTTAGCATTTTTGACTGGATTTCGATTTTTCTAGCAATACATGGGTCATTTAGAATAAATCGGAACCGTCATGGCACACTTAAATGGAAAATTAAAATTATATTCTAAGAAATATTGACGTCTAAAATGTCATTTGGTATCGTTGTATTCAGAAAATTATGCAGAATTCAAAAAAGACACTAATATACAGGGTTTTCCATTTAAAAATCTAAAGTTAGTGTCACTTCCGGCGAAACCAGAAGTGAAAAAAAATCACTTGTATGCAAAAAAAGTGCTGCTTATCACGTATATAAGATATCTCAAATTTCAATCAATCATCTTCAAAACTAAAGGAGAAAAGGGGGGAACCATGATCCTGTTACACCCGATATATTATTAGATTATATTATTTCGATACTAAAATAACTCAATTTAGTCATCAGATATATCATATATGATGTGGCTTTAATCCCCTGTATGATACACATAGATTAGAATTATATAAAAATAACTCATGGGATCTACAGTTTATAAGTAAAGTAATGAAATTAAAAATATAAGTAGTATAAGCAAGTTTTTTCAACATTAAAAAGAATTCTCTTAACAAATGCATTCTATCCCACTGAGGAAATTTTAATACACATTAAAGTATTTGCACCATTTTTTTTATCTATTATTTTATTTAGTATTATAATTATTATACATTTGCATTTGTATCTACTTGTCCCATATCATTTTCTAATTTCTTGGATAAATAAAGCATTATTATTATTAAATAAGACTGCAGTAGCAATTTTTAATTGAAACAATATTTTTTCTTACATTTTCTACCTTAATAAATTTGCTTTTCGTAATTTTTCATTCCCTCTACATTACCAAACTACCGCAACATTCATACGTCCTCTGTTGCCGTATTTATTCCACATTCATTTATCACCCACTCATCCCTTATGCTGTCTCTCACAGTTTCCCCACACATACAGGTAAACCATACCAACCGCAATCAGACGTCTCCAAGATTTACCGAAATAGATGACGGTTAAAATGAATGGAAAAAATATACAAAAATTAACCCTTACATTCATTGATCATTATTATCGTGTAAAACAATTACTTTTCATTATTTTACAGGGTAATTTAAAATAATCAAAACAATCATAATATAGTTCTGAGGGCAAAGAGGATCGACAAATACATTTTAAATCTTTTGGATTATGATTTTTTCCAGATTAGACTGATTAGAGTCCAGTACTTAAAATAGAAAACGACATGAAAAAAGTATATAAAAGAATTGGCCGTATTATCGTACTGTACTTATATTTTAAATAATTCATTTTTACCATAAAAGAAGCAATATTTTGTTTTAAAATTTTAATAAAATCCTAGGCCTTGTTCCAAAAACACAATTTCTCTATTTAACTAACTGTCTACTTCCATTGTTTACGATATTATAGTGGCAACAAAATTGTAAGCAAGGGGCAAAAAAGACCCAGTGACAAATATAGGGGGTTGAATACACCTTTTGATTTATTTCCAACAACGAAGGCTTCACCTTTTGGTTAAATAAATAAAGTTACGGACAGTTTTTTTCCATTTCGGTTCGTTGCTTCAGTCTTGGTTTCAGCGTGTTGCTGGGAATTAACCCTGTGACAATCAATGGGGGGTGGTCCTTTACAATATGTTCGATTCAAAGACCGTAGCACCGATCCCAAGGGAAAAAAAACTGGCCAAGTTTACATGGCAAATTCACAAACTAAATCAGATAGAGGGTTGTTTCTATTCGGGGGAGTATTCTCAGGAACTAGATAACTTAGTGACAATATAGGAGGTTTTCTAGCCACGTGACTGGACGCCACCGAGTTCAAGCACACTTGTCTGAAGGAAAATTTGATTAAATTCAAACTTCTCATAAATTGTAGGATTTTGAAAATGCCCGCGGTTTTTAGTTATATTTTGGTTGGATTGTTTGGTGAGTTGGTATGAAATACTTGTGGTGTAGAGTAATTTGCATTTGAACCAATTATCAGTTGACATGTACTAGAGTAGTGGAGCACATCCACTATGGGGTTGTCTCCCCATACTTATTATTCGATTAACTTGGTCATTATGCATTATGCATAGTGAAATTTTAATGTGTAACGTGATGTTAGTTTTAACTTACAACCTCAACTTACTGGCATAAGTCTTGAGAAAGAAAATAAAATATTTTCGAAAGCTTGGCAAAGTAGAAAAGAGTATTCTTTATTAACCCAACAAAATTTGGACCGCATCCTCATTAATAAAAAATAAGCTGTTTGTTTTTTAACTAGTCGTCCACTACGTCTACCAGTTTTTTTAAATATATATATATATATATATATATATATATATATATATATATATATATATATATATATATATATATATAATATATATATATATATAACAGGGAGAAAAGGATAATGGGTATTGCCCGCAAAAAAGGATGAATCCGTCGACACGTGTTTCTGAGTCACTACTCGTAATCATGACGGCTATAAGTTGTAAGGATAGGTACAACTTAGGTTCAACAACACAAAAGGAAACCACTGGCAGGAAGCCAGTCGCACATTCGTTTCTGCAATTGAAAGACCCCGTGTTTACAGGGCATCAGACAATATTGCCATGGAGGCAACTATAGCTAATTGCGTGGTATTCCCTACCCAGGGTTTAGAGTAACAAAGAATAGAATAGAATTTGTTACTCTAAACCCTGGGTAGGGAATACCACGCAGGTAGCTATAGTTGCATCCGTGGCAATATTGTCTGACTTTTCGTTTGTTTCAATTTTGCCTTTTGGATTGCCTAAAAGTGTGTCTCCCGATGAATAAACCACTGTCATATCTACATCCTTAAAAATCTTACCAATACCACGGGTGAATCGAAGATAGAATGGAATCGATACAAATTTCATTTTCTCTTTCATTTTGAAAGGTCGAGGAATTTTGAAGCGACTCTTTAAACTTTGATTTCCTAATCCTGGGGAAATACTCGAATTCTCCTTTTGCATTCATCTTGAATCTATTCATGAAGAGACCATTGCTGTTCCTTCATGTTGTTCAAAGAAATTATCGTTGAATCGAAAACAATTTTGTTTCATTCATGTTTTTGAGTCAAAAACTTTCTAGAAATCCATTACCAAAAATTGTTACTGAAGTAAGAAGGTACTTAAATCCTGCAACAACCTTATTACTCCAGCTTTAAATAGGAAGTGTTATATATCTAACCCAAGTGCACCTAGATTGTACTGCTTGCTTAAGATACATAAACCAGAAAAGTCGGTACGTCCTATTGTTTCAGCAATCGGATCGCCGATTTACCACCTATCAAAATGGTTAACAGAAGAGTTAGAAAATTTACCTATTGCACCATCTAGTTTCTCTGTGATTAATTCCAACGATTTCATTAATAAGGTGAAAGATATTCAGTTGCAAGAAGTTGAAATTTTGATCTCATTTGACGTTTGTTCATTGTTTTCAAGTGTTCCGATACTACAGACCTTGGTATCTTAAGAATCTACTCGAATTGAATAATCTCTGTCAAGATGTAGTAAAAGGATACCTTAAACTCACTAAACTTTGCATGAAACAAAATTGTTTTCGATTCAATGATTATTTCTTCGAAAAACATGAAGGAACAGCAATGGGTAACTCTTTGTCACCATTCTTTGCCAGTCTCTTCATGAACAGATTCGAGACGGAAGGAATAGAAGAATTTGAGTATTTCCCCAGAGTTTGGCTTAGGTATGTGGATGATATTTTTGTAGTGTTCGATACAAAAGTCGCTGATATTGATAAACTTTGTATCTAAATTAAACAGTCGTTTCGCGTCAGTTAAATTCACATATGAAATTGAAAACTATGGACAACTACCATTTTTAGAATTAGAAATTGTGAAAATAAGTCAGAATTTTACATATACAGAAAAGATACCAGTACTCTAAGATATATTCTTCGCACCATTGTACTCAACACAAATTGGCGAGTTTTAATTTTCTAGTCCATTGTCTATTAAGCTTCCCGCCCAATAAGGAGAGGTTTGAAAAAGAAGAGACATTGATTAAGGATATAGCTGCGAGTAATGGATATTCTGTAAGTTTAATTGATAAAATAATTAGGAAACGAAAGTTTAAAGAGTCGCTTCGAAATTCTTCGACTTTTCAAAATGAAAGAGAAAATCCGATAAGATTTTTAAAGATGTAGGTACGACAGTGATTCATTCATCGGGAAACAAACTAAAACAACTTTTAGGCAATCCAAAGGGCAAAATTGAAACAAACGAAAAGTCGGGGATTTACGAAATTAGCTGTAATCAAAAATATGTTGGACAGATCATCTAGATCAATTCAAATTAGATTCAAAGAGCATATGGCCAGTCTCAAATATGGTAGAACAAATAAGTCTGGTGTTGCCCAACATGCGTTTGAGAGCAGCCATAAAACAGATATTAGCAATTTAAGATTAATTAGAAATGTAACAAATACTACACAGCTGGATGCATTTGAAAGCTTGGAAATCATAAAGTGTAAAAAATAGTATGAATAGTGACAGACGGCCTATCCCAAATAGCCCGCTTTATTGGTTAGTATGTCACGGTTCACATTCACGATTCACCGAACCATGACAATAGTTTATCTATAAATAGGGTAGATTGTTAGCATAAATTTAGTTTTAATCATATCCAGATGATGCCAACTTGGTTGGCGAAACGTGCGTCGAGTGCAGTATATAGTGTTTTGGTGTTTCGGGGAAAACTACGTTAGTGTTACGATTATTTAATTCAAGAGATCTTCACATCCAACTGAAAAGTGCTTTAATTAAAAGTAACGAGGTGTAATATCAAACTAGATATCGATGGGGTATCGCACACATGTGGTAAGTAAACTTTTTGGAAAAAATGAGATATGTACTATACAAGTATAAACATTTGCAACTGTTGTTAGTGTATTTAACTAATTTTTTGCCAAAAAATGCACTTACTACATGTGTGCTACACTATCGATGCGTTCTATAAAATGGCGAAGGTGCCGATGCTACTCAAATTCAAATTTAGATTAAAGAATTAATAAGAAAAAGTACATATCAAATATTTATACTGACTGTAAGAGTTATATTTTGGAATACATTTCTATTCATAATATACTAATATTAACATCTTCCAAAACACATAAATTATAACAATAGTTTTAAAGGAACTGACTTGTCGAGAATTGTATCTTACATTCACTAAGAAAAAGTGATTTGTGCAATGTATCTTTTTAAAAATAGGAAAATTAATAGGAATTTAAAAAAACACATTTTTTTAAAAATTTTAGTATTATGCATTTCTAGAAAATTTAAATTAATTACTTTGGGTATTATGTAAGCATTCTTTCGAACCTAATATGATAACAAAAAGCACTTGTATTTACACTTTCACTCTTATCTGAATGCGCCAATATTAAAGTTTTATTTAATATGCTTACATAATACCTAAATAATTAAATTATGTTTGTTAAAATACTTAAATGTTTTGGGTTTTCAGGCTTGTAATAAAAATATTAGAATGAATGATTTTGTCTATTTTTCACTAAATCAGTAGTGAAGTTAGGCATGGCAATGAGCCATATCTTTCTATTCAAGTTATATTGTTATTATTGATAATGTGTTTAAATAATATTTTAAGGGGAATTCATTGATATAACTTTTCTCTCTTGAAGCATATTATCACATGATCCTTGATTATCTAAAAATATTACAGTTAGTTACACAGTACGTTACTGGAAAAATAAGCCTCCGCGTTTGTGACTTTACGTCAAAAGATTACTAAGGGCTTGTTGCATCGATGTGGTTTGGCCAGAGTTCAACTGAACTTCGTTTAAAATCCAAGATTACGATTCTTACAACAATCATAACATAGGATTTTAAACGAAGGTCAGTTGAACTTTGGCTGAACCATGTCGATACAACCACACCTAAGATAGTGTTTTTTGACAGCTAATATGAGACACAAAAATAATGTAATAATTCCTTAACGATTCGGAAACGTAATCTTTTTATTTTTTAAAGTTATGTATTTAGCTTTTTATAAAATATGTGAAGTATGTAATTTGACACATAGAATAGAATAGAATAGAATAGAATAGAATAGAATAGAATAGAATAGAATAGAATAGAATAGAACATTTTATTTCGAAAACATGTTTACATGTGTAGAAATATGTTTAGCAAGGCTCATTATTATATACAAAATTTAACTAAATAAGATAAAACTAAAAATAAAATTAAAGATAAAAAAATCAACTTATGAGTTCATGCACATAATTTTCTATTTACAGTATACTTAATGATTATTTAACATATTAATAATATTATGCTAACTTACGTTTGCTTCTGGACTATTTTATGAAAAAAATTTATTCCTTTCCTAGATAAGTGCATTTATTGTTTTTATTTTATTTTTACAACTATAGGTCTAATTTATTTTTTACATTAAATGTATTCTAACTTATTCTTATAATTAACCGTCTTCTACTTATACAAGCATTCATATGTACTATTTGTTTATATACCTAACAAAGCTGTTGATATTTCACAACTATGTTCAATTCTTCTTTTAACCTCAGTAATCACGTTGTACCAAAATCTACAGAGTAATTTCAACATTCATTCAATAATATTATTGCAGATTTCTAAATTTTGTTCTTTTTGCTGTCCAATCTTTAGAGAATTACATTATTTTTTTTGTCTTATTTTAGTTGTTAAAAACTCCCTCTTACTGATCTTTTAAAACTAAGTCACAAGCGTAGAGGCTTATTTTTCCAATCTCGTACTGGGTAACTAATTATATTTTTTAGATAACCAAGGATTATTCATTTGGTAGTAAGCTCCAAGAAAAGAGAAGAAAAATTTAGAGAATGCCACAAATAAAATTCAGAAAATATTTATTGATATACTGTTGAAATTAAATTAAATGTATATTACATATAAGTAAATTCAATGATCGATCTTAGAGTTATTGAGGGAAAACAAAAATTGCAAAATTGCAAAAATTTTGCAAAATTTTCTTTTGAGACCAAATAAATGCTGCAGGCGTAATTCAGTTTCATATGTACTATGGAAGCTTCTTCAGATATTAAATTGATGCCAATCTTAACTTGTACACGACTACGTCAGTGTTAACTTGTACAGATATAAGATTATTTGATACATTAAAAGAGCAGTTAATATACATTAGAAACGTAACAGATATAAATATGGCGACGAAATTTTCCTGTTTTTGTTATAAAAACTGTTTCATTTTAACTAAAACGTTTCAATTTATTTGTTAACTTCACATTATTAAGTCATGGCTCGAGGTATTAATGTACTGATAACTGGCTTAAATGTGTGATTTTTTAATAATTTCAATTTTATTTACAACAAAATACTTAACCAAAATAAGGAAAAAATAAAAATTTCGTTTGAAGCTGCAAATCGGTTCTACAATTTCGGCAAGATGGACGTCCCTGATTTTTTCCTCAATAACAACTTGATATCGTCTAAACATATTGTCATTGATACTATTGACGTAATTTTGAGAGATATTGTCCCAAATTTCCCGAATGATCGCCCTCAAATCTCTTATTATTTGTATGAGGTTGATGGTCACATATGAGTTTTTAACGTATCCAGTATGTTTTCAATAATATTGAGTCCTGATGACCTCGGTGAGAGTAGAAGTGTCGCTATTCTAAGGAACAGATTCTTGCTCGATGATGATGAGCATTATCATCCAAGTGAACAAAGTTCCCACCGATGGCACTATGAAATTGAAGAATAAAGTTGTTTATGATATTATTGCTCTTTCAATAGTAAACATGTCCCATCGTTTATTGAATCATATATATGCCTTCCCACACCATGATAGAACCGCTTTGTCATAAGGATAGATTTAATGAACTTGACGGCGGTTTTTCTCTACCCTTGGTCTAGTCCAAATCCTCTCTGCGATCATCAAAAAATCCACTCATATGAGCTTCATTGATTAATAAGGCGTAACTCCTTCTACACGCTCATTCTAATCTCGCTCGTTTAAGAAATTCTTCTCAGACGTTTTCTATAAACTGTACTCGATCCCTCAAACATTTAGAATCGTTTCTATCAATACATGTATTCCACTGGCATTGTCTAGTGCATTTGCTATGTTTCTTGAGGTATAGCATCTCTCTCTATTGACAGTTAGACAAATATAGCAATCTTAAACTGCAATGTTTTCTTGGACGACCACTTCTAAACCTCTCAGATGTTAATCCAGTGTTTTGGTAAACTGAAACAATTCTGAAGTGGATTGGAACCTTCGATATGAAGTTAACACTGATGTAGTTTCCCACAAAACACCAAAACACTATACAATGCACTCGACGCGTGTTTCGCCAACTAAGTTAGCATCATCTGAAGATGATTAAAACTAAGTTTATATCAGAACGCCACTTAGAGACATATTGAATTGCGCAGCAACCTCGATTTGATTTCGACCAACACGAATCATTCCAACGGCCGTATTTCTTTCTTTGGGCATTAATTTTCTCCATGGCATATTGTAATTAAGAACAAACGTTATTTCAGCGTGCAATCAGATATATATTATTGGTCTTCCGATGATATCCTGTCGACTAGATTGAAAAAACACCAAAACTCCTCCGGCAGTTGCAAAAACTTGTCTTTTTTTATAGTATTTTATTGAATAGTATGTCTACTTAGCGAAACGAAAAATATTTCGGAATACATGTGACATATATTAAAATTTGTAATATTCTTAACTATTTTACAGCAGTTTATTTGGATATACTATTAGTACATAGGAAATACGAACTTGTAAACTTCCAACTTGAAAAGTAAATATGCTTTTCATTACATTTGTCTACAGTTCCTCAAACATTTTTTAAGCCTCAATATAGAGCTGATTGAGTAAAAGAAATAAATAAGAATAATTACAGGTCAGGAGTTTGATGGTGAAAATAAGAATTTGTCACAGAATCAAACTTTAACATTTAAGAAAATTTATTTTTCTGAGGGTGTGCTCTAAAGCGTGAAATAATTATTGTTACATACTTCAACACTTATATTACACCATTTATGCATTTAATACCAAACATTTTAACCAAAATAATTTACTTTTAAAATAGCGCATTACCTAACATAATGTAACAAGAAAACTTAATACTAAAATATGTAATCTAACCCGTACAGGGTCCCTCATAATTCAATTTCCTTATAATAAAAAAGCCATAAATAATTTAAGGCAAAGATTTTGCAAGGAGTTTTTCTTCTTTCTGTGTGGAAAAGCCGCAGATAATAAAAGGGTCGAAATATACATCCACCCGGTTTTTATAACGGAAATAAAATATATGTCGCAGCGTTGGTGTACCAATTTGGACACGCAATGCCGTAGAAAAGAACAGCTGTCACTCTAAAACTCTAAAAGGCGCTTGAATAATAATGCACCATTAATTCTAAAATGTGATTATATTTTTAGAAATGCTCTAACTCTGGTTGTTTCATTCATTCAACACGTAGAACTTGTCTTTTAAATTCTAAGATATGATTGTAAGGCAAGGTAAAATCACCGATTATTATTAGTATTATAATATACTGCACATTAAAAGTGAATTAACATTTAAAAGTATTTTGTAATATAGGTAATTAAAATTAAATGAATTTTAACGTATAATGCTTCACGAATATTAAAACATAAAGAAAAGCAGATCAACAGCAGTAACCATAAGTATGTGAATTATTATTTATTCATATCGTAAATCTCATATTTCTAGTATACTTCACTACCACTTACCTACAAGAATAAAGGTATATTACTAATATCTGTTCTAAATACTTTGGAGCTAAACTAGTAGGTATTAGGACACTTGCTGCGGTGAAACATTTTGAGGACTGTTGGAACTTTTATTTTTATCTATATCCACCCATCTTGACCGTAAGAACTTCTGTCGGCATACATTAAAGGGATCAGCCGGCCAGGTGTTAATTTAATATTTAACATAAGTTCACTTTGTCATGTATAAATTTCTGTTTTTCTGTTTAGAAATGGTTCAGTATGTATTTACAATATAATATTACGTCTATATAAAAACCGTCACTGGGAACCGATACCTTCGTCCGAGTTCTAATTATAATAGATTATACAAAATAAAGTATTTGTTCCAATTACATTTTATTTACATTTTAGAAAATATCTGATCTAGCCAGCACATAATGTTCTTATACCAGTAATATATCATCTTGATCTAAAAAAATCATTCTATTTAATTCTTCATTTACCTCAATTAAATTTTAATAGAGTACCTTGAAATGTTTCATTAAAACTTTTAAATAAATAATTACTCCAGAGAAATAAAACTTCCTCTGCGGAATGAGGCCGAACAAGCTGAATTTTTGCAGAGACCTTCGTTTTCATGTTCTAATGAAGCACAAGAAAATCTCATATGCCTACCCTTGTGCGTCTTGAGATATCGAAGGTCAAAGGTCATGAAAATCGGTTTTTCGCGAAAATCTCGCTTCCAGTGCATCTGACGTCGTAAGAATCTAAACAAAACTTACGTAAAATAGTATTCTCTACAAAATTGTTCATATACATTTTTTTTCGTACGACCAAGCGTTTTCGAGATATAGCATGATAATGCGGGAGCGCGCATTCGTAATAGGTAATACTGTATTATACTGCAGAGCTATAAATATAAAAGCTCTTTTCTTACTCTGTTAGACTGGAAAATTAAATTCCCATTATTAAAGCCGTTAAAAATTTGTTTATTTATAAAAAAATATATAATAAATAATTAATAACAAAAAAATACATTATTTTCCACACCACGCCTTATGTTTCCTTGCCTTCCTCCTCGTCTTCGTCGGGTTCCACTAGCACCTCGATCAACACATTATCTTCGTCAGACGCTTCCTCTATATCTGTTGGCTCTATGTCTGTTGGCAAAACCTCTTCAGGCTCAAGGTCACTGAAGTCTTCGATGTTTTGCAACTCTGTTGACGGGTTCTTGCATGCCTGTCCGTGACACTGACCACAAACTTTGGAGCATGGCAGCCCGACTTTTCTACACCCGCACTGCGCACCACACCCCTTTTTACAATTACACAATATTGTATTTAATAGTTCGTCTGGAGCAGATGGCAAACTGGGTTGAATTCGAGACCGACACGACGCGACGCGAAGAGGCGCTTTACGGTGCAAGGGGTTTAGGGACTGCGTTTCGGAGAAATACGGTCATGGTCCACTTCTTTATACCTGGATGATTATACTTTTCTTGTCTAGAATAAAGAAATGTTTTTTTATTTGCATTATAATATATAGAAGCTTTGCATTTCATTACAAAAGTGGTGTGAAAATAATACATTGTTTTGTTATTAATTATTTATTATATATTTTTTTTATAAATAAACAAATTTTTAACGGTTTTAATAATGGGAATTTAATTTTCCAGTCTAACAGATTAAGAAAAGTGCTTTTATATTTATAGCTCTGCAGTATAATACAGTATTACCTATTACGAATGCGCACTCCCACTTTATCATGCTATATCTCGAAAACAGTTGGTCGTACGAAAAAAAATTTATATGAACAATTTTGTAGAGAATACTATTTTACGTAAGTTTCGTTATGGATTCTGACGACGTCAGATGCACTGGAAGCGAGATTTTCGCGAAAAACCGATTTTCATGACCTTTGACCTTCGATATCTCAAGACGCACAAGAGTAGGCATATGAGATTTTTTTGTGCTTCATTGGAACATCAAATCGAAGGTCTCTGCAAAAATTCAGCTTGTTCGGCCTCATTCCGCAGATGGCCTTTATTTTTACCTTATTTCCCTGGAGTAAATTAGCGTCATTCGATACTGCCAATAAAGTTTTAGTCTTCTTTCATACTAGTTATTTAGCACCAGGGCAAACTAGTAATTTATGCAATCAATGAAGATTTAGGAAAAGTCGTAAACTTATTCTTATTCAATTACACATACATTTTATAAATATATGAAAATATAGAAATATAGAAATAAATAAAACAGGCCCGGCCCGCATTTTAGAAATTTTTATAGAAAATTAATTTTGAAATACGAAATGCAGAAAATCGAAAAATTTCATGTCATTGTGTTTCGGAAACGAGAAGTTCTTAAATAAGAAAAACAAATATCCAGGTCCGTATTTAAAAAAAATAAGTTGGTGATGGTTCGGAAACAACGAATCCTCGTAAAAAAAATTGGTGATCACCAACGGGTAAAGAAGAAAAATGTGCCCCAGAGAAGTGCTTTTACATTTTCTATTTGTCTCTTCATAAACGAATTATCAAAGAAAAACAGAAACTCAAATTTTTCGGAAATCTCGAAACGAAACAAAATACCACGGAGTTTTTTTTTGGTCATATTACTCAGCATAAAATTTCGCAATGTTGATTTAATTTAACCTTGTTGGCATCTTTAATGGTTTGCGAGATCCTAACGAATTTGATTAACCCTGTATAATTATGCGGAATATAAAATAATTGTAAGTACTTTAAATATTTGTCTAGTTGTTTATTTTGTTTGCAAATCAATCAACAGACAAACATGGGATTAAAATTATTTGAATCTTTTATATTATCATAGAAAGAATATAAAATATAATCAAAACAAAATTTACTTTCGTTTTTGTCGTCAACGTGGTTAACGGAAATAAATATTTAGATAGCGTCGTGAAGCCTAGCCTTGTGAAATAAGTTTTACTTTTATCATATATTATAGCTCAGACAAGGGTTTAACAAATACATAAGTGGTTTTTGTTCCTATACCATTTAGAAGAAAAAGAGTCGGTTAAGTTTGTACAACACAATATTGTCTGTAATTATTTCTCTCTGACATTTTGTACTTTATTTAAGTATTTACTCACATACCCATGAAGGATGTAAAAAATTTGGTTATTAAATTAGATAAGGAAATTCATAAATTATTATTACCTGAATAAAATATTAGGAGACATTTTTATACTTTTTAATTTCAGCTTAATTAACCTATACAGGGTAAGTTCACTATTATGAACTACGGGAATCGATTACTTATTCAAAATTAGTACAGATTGTCCTACAGACTTCTTTCGCAGGGGGATTAGCTTTCGAGATAAAAGACAATTTTTTTGGAAATGTTTACGACAAGCTTTAACCTAACATAAATAAAACCCAAATTTGAGAAGTATTACTCAAACCACTTAAACGTTAAGCGATTTAACCGATTTTTCTAAAATTTAGGTTTTATTTATGTTATGTTAAAGCTTTTCAAATGGTCTAAACGTTTTTAATATGTCGCTTCCATCGACGTAGATAAGGGAACCTCGACTAATTAAAAAAAAATGTACACGCCTATGGTTGTTTCAAAAAATGCATAAAATTTTTTTTTCTCCGAAGTTTCCTTAACAAAAAGCGTTTCTTGTAAATCTTTGAAATTTTCATAGTTCTCAAAATAAATCAGATCAAACTTTTTGTTGTAATGTTCTCTAATGTTTATTACTTTCTTATACCTAATAGAAAAGTATGGTAATCGTAATTTTTTTCAACTTCAAGATTTTAAATGATATTATATACGTTTTGAACCCTCCTGAATCCATTCTGACTCTTTTTTCCGAATGATGTCTGTCAGTTCGTGTGTATCCGATAACTCAAAAAAATACTAATGGGAAAATTCAATGTGGTACTACCTGAAGAGACATAATGTATGAAAGAAGAAAATATCTGATAATGCCACCACATAACTTTCTTATATCAGTGTATATCATCCTGATTTAAAAAAAAATTATTCTATATAAATTTTGACTCAACTCAATTAAATTTTAGAAGCGTACCTTGAAGTGTTTCATTAAATGTTTACATAATTAATTTTCAGCGTCCTTCGATACTTTCAATAATAATTCATATCATGTATTTTAATAATTTCTTCATATTGACATACTGACATTTTTTGTAACTAAATTAGACATTTCACATGTCAAACTGCCAAATTTATCCTAACCCCATTTTATTTGGTCAACTGTGTGAACAATTTCAATTTACATCAGTTTTATTTAAGTACTTGTAAATTATATTTTACTGGCTTAATTGATGTAGTAGACATGATTTATAATCTTTCATCAAGAATATATTTTTTTGTAAAGGCAAATACAAAAAAAGTTTAGATCCCGTGGACCGCTGGCCAATTTTGCTCATCATCGAATTCATCGTTGTCTTTGGCCTTTAGAAAATGTGTACCAATTTTGAATGCTTTATCTCAAAAACTATGGCTGCTATGGCAATACTACAGATATGCAGACAGATTTTTTTCCATAAAGTTATGTTTCTTCATTATAATTCGTCGAGATTCGTCCAGAAATGCAATAAAAAATTTTATTTTTCTTTCCCAAAATTGTACCTTTTTTCTTCTTTGATTAATTATGTCTTTTCTGATGGTACCAGATTCACCAAATTTAATGTGTCACCTAAAATGTTGTTGACAATCTTAACTGCCTAATTTGGGAAGTCTCCCATTAGCATTTTTTGAGTTATCGCTGACACACATACACACACACACACCTACACGCACACACACGTACACACACACCGACAGATATCATTCGGAAAATAATCAGAATAGATTCAGAAGGGTTTAAAAGGTATATATCAATCAAAATCTCGAGCTCGAAAAAAATCACGACTATTATGCTTCCTTATATTAGGTATAAGAAAGTAAAAAGGTATAATTTCGGGAAAGAATTTTAATTTTTTTTATTGCATATCTGGACGAATCTTAACTTTATGAAATAAATATGTCTGCATGTCTATAGTATCGCGGTAGCAGCCACAGTTTTTGAGACAAAGCTTTCAAATTTGGTACACATGTTCTAAAGGCTAAAAACATTCGGTGATAGTCAAAATTGGCCAGCTGAAAGAGGTACACGGGACCCAAACTTTTTGTATTTGACTTTAAAAAAATATATATTCTTGATGAAAGATTATAAATCATCTACTATATCAAGCCAATAAAATATATTTTTCCAAGTACTTAAATAAAGCCGACGTAAACTGAAAATTTTGTACACATTTTACCTCTTAAAATGGGGTTAGGATAAATTTTATAATTTGACATTTGAAAGGTCTAATTTAGTTACAAAAAATGTCAATCTCAATAACAAGAAATTATTAAAATATATGACATGAATTAATTATTGTTATTGACAATATCGAATGATGCTGATAATAATTAATTATTTAAAAATTTTAATGAAACATTTTAAGGTACGCTTTTCAAATTTAATTGAGGTAAGTGAAGAATTAAATAGAATGATTTTTTTTAGATCAGGATGATATATACCGGTATAAGAAAATTATGTGCTGGCCACATCGATACTTTAGTTATAAAAATGTCAAATGTCAATAAGAAGAAATTATTAAAAAATAATGACATGAATTATTATTGACAGTATCGAAGTACACTTGAAAATTATTTAAAATTTTATATCAAACATTTCAAGGTACGCTTTTAAAATTTAATTGAGGTAAGTGAGTAATTAAATTAGAATGATTTTTTAGATCAGGATGATATATACTGGTATATGAAAATTATGTGCTGGCCACATCAGATATTTTTTTATTTGTTAGTCAGTCAATGGTAGAAATGAAATACTTCCGACTGACACGGGTTCTTCATTATTGTTTCGTTTCACATATTGTCTATACCGCTGCAGTGGTGTAATGAATAAAAAATTAAATACGAAACAATGGAAATACTTTATCTGTGTAAACGACAACAATAAATACAACAAAAAAATTTTACTTCTCCAGTAAAGTTTTAAAATACAGCTATTCTAAAACAGTTCAAGAAATTCAAAGTAAAGTTCTCAAGCGTCGATACATTTTTGACATCTTTTTATTATACTATTTACAGTGGAACGAATTTTCACATATTTCTCCATCAGAATATCACAGATTTTCTCTATTCAATCCCTAATTTTTAATTTTGGTTTCAAAACCCCTAGATAAAATAATCAAGCGGATTGAGATGGCATTATCAGGGTGACCACGATATTGACACCAAGTATAAGAAAGAAAAATTTAGAATTTTGTGTTTATAGCTTGGCCTAAAAGGGTTGCCTAAACACGGTAACATTTTGCAAGATAATTTGTCTTTTATTCAAAGGGGTGCTCTAATTTGTGTAATAGTGGCTGTTAACAGACTGTTTATCCGTTGGTATTTGTAACATTTTTGAGAAATATTTTTAATATGGTCCACTAGTAATTTTATCTCGAGGTAAAATTCGAGTAACTCCCTGATGGGTGCGTAGAATTGTACAGGGTTATTCATTATAAATTACCCACCCCTTATCATCGTTATTATTGCCTACAGAAAAAAAGTTTTAAATAAAAGTTTTGTGGTTATTACTGAATTTTGTTAAAATGCTATCAATAGTACAATAACGTGCAGATTTCAGGGGATACAAAAATTAAAATATTTCTTAAACGGAATACCCTGTATATTATTAAATTTTTGGAATGATCCTTTGTTGCTGATTTCAAAAATATACCAAATAGCATATACCGTTTTTGAGTTATTAAACGTCGAATATCTTATTTAAACTAGTTGCTGTAAATATGGAAAAGTTAATATTATAAAAGTGAGCTATGAAAATGACAACTATTATGTTTGATAAGTGACATTACTTTAATAAAATAATCAAAATGGTTTACAGTGAGGAAGAAAAAGTCCAAATATTTACTTGTTATATACAAATTAACAAAAATAAACGTGCAGTAAAAAGAGCATATAGGGAGTTGTATCCAAATCATCCAACACCATCAGAAAATCCGTCAAAAATATTTACCGATAGGTGAATATACCTCCAGTTTTAGTAGAGAAAAACGTGTAGTTCAAGCAAACCAGGAAGAGCAGCTAGATATACTGCTTCATTTCGAAGGTAAGCCCATCCATATTTATTCGTGAATAGACTTTTTTGAAACATTGTATTATTTTTTAGAAAACTCTGAATATAGTATAAATAATGCAGTCGATATATTAGGTAAAAGTTATTCCAAAATCCAACGTTGAAAAAATAACAACTACAGACCATATAATGATTCCAAAGTTGAATGAGGATCTCGATTTTTTTACTAAAATATTATAGACTGATGAATCATCCTTTTCTACGGCAGGAGTTTTTAATAGAAAAAAATGGAAGGTCGTGGGAAAACAAGCACAACAGAAAATGATTGGCAAAAAAAACAAAAAAAATCAGGAAGAAAAACTGTTAGCGTTTGGTGTGGAATTTTCAGAAACAAAATTGTTGGGCCTATATTTTATGATTATACTTTAACTGGAGTTACCTATCTAGAAGTAATTATCCCAGAAGCAGAAAAATTCTTTTGCTATATTTTCCGGAAGCCGAACTTGATGATATGATTTTGATGCAGGATAGGGCAACTCCGCATAGTGTCTTACCCGTTCGAGATAATTTGAATAATGTATTCCCAATATGGAGAGAGAATAATGGACCTATTAAATGGCCACCTAACAATCCGGATTTGACCCCTGTGAAATCATTTTTGTGGGGACTTCTAAAAGACTGTCAATAATAATAATAATAATAATAGTATTCAAGTCATTAAAGACAGAATTCGACTTGAAACAAACAATCTGAATGTAAATAATGAAGCCATTTACGGTACAATTATAAATATAAGAAGATGTTATCAATTATGCATTGACAGTTATGGTGGACACTTTGAACATCTTTAATGAGATTTATTTATATTTAAATTTACTAAATAAATCTTTGTTTTCTATTTTGTAGAAATATTTGGTTTTTTCCTTCGTCACTGTAAACCATTTAGATTATTTCATTAAAGAAATGTCACTTATCAAACATAATAGTTGTCATTTTCATAGCTCACTTTAATAATGTTAACTTTTCCATATTTACAGTAACTAGTTTAACTAAGATATTCGACATTTATTAACTAAAAAACGGTACATAATAGGAGTAACATATGGTATATTTTTGAAATTAGGAACAAGGGATCACTCCAAAAATTTAATATTATACAGGGTATCCTATTAAAAAAATATTGTTTTTTTGTATCCCCTGAAATCTGCACGGTACTATAATTTTGATAGCATTTTAACAAAATTCAATCATACTCACATAACTTTTATTTAAAACTTTTTTCTATTGGAAATATTAACGATAATAAGGGGTGGGCAATTTATAATGAATAACCCTGTAATATTTTTTTTTAAAGTATAAATAGTGAAAAGCAAGTATACTTATTACATAAATTGCAAGTAATGGAAAATAAATTCCTTCGTCTCATAAGAAACTCAACATGATATACCCCCTTAAGGGAATTACGTCAACTTTGTGACGACATTGCACCCAGAGTAGACTTTATTAGGAATACTTCTCAAACATTTTATTAATTCAAATTAATGAATAATCCACTAACAGCCAATAACCCAAATTAGTGAGCATAACGCGCTTTTTTTTTGTTTAAATAAAAGATTAAGCGGTGCTGACATTCCCGCTCGTTTCTATATTTGCTTTTAGCGGGTTTTTTACGTTTAGGATTTTTCCCGTCAGTTAATAAATTTCATATATAAAGCACATTATTTTTGCATTCTTTTTTATTTTACTTATATAGGTACATTAATTAGTTTAAGTTGTTAATATGTATATTTTATTTTTATATACATAAGTATTATATTGTATTTACAAAAAATATTTCCTGACATAGTATTAGGAGTAAATTTTATAAATTAATTATTATGTCCGAACTGACCCTGCTCCAGCCAACCTCTCAATTGCCACGGTGCAGTTCGGCACGTGGATGTTTGGCTGGCACCGGGTGCGGGTGTCCAGAACGGAAAAAAACATTGTTTGTTTATTATTAATATAAGAATAAACTGTTTGAATTGAATTGAAATTACAATAGAACAATAAATAGTGTCGCTTGTCGTTTGCTACAAATAATACACAAGTTTTAGTGCTCAGAATAAGACAATACCTATTTAACTTCAAAATGCAAAGCAACATTTTGGCTTACATGATACTCTACTTGAAATTATTATATCGGTCTAGAACGGGTAGAGAGAATAGAGAATTTTGCGTTTTACATTGAAACTTATTTTGTTCATATAATACAATAAATTCAGATTCTAAGCTCGGTTCAAAACTTTTAATTTCGAACAATACTAAACGAAACTTAACAGCAAACTTTATTATAATGCAGTCGTCGTTTTAAAACTATACAAATTTATTTCCTGTAAAACTTTTCAGTCGTGACTAATTTCGGTTTATATGCTACAGTAAGCTTTACGCTAAGTACATAGACTGTAAGTTTTGTGTTTGCATAATGGCTTTTACCAATTGTTTAATTATTATTTGTACGGAAATTTAAAGGAGTTTCTCAGTGTAATGAGCTGAGCATAGCAACTTCTAAAAATTATTTACGATCGATGCTTCAACGAACTTGGCAAAAAAAATAAGAGTACTAATTTCGTAATCCAAGGAAACTATATTCGGTGAATGTGTGTAATTACAATTACGGAGCACTTTTGAAATTTGTGCATATAAAGTTAATGATAGGTGACATTTTGTTTTTATCATAATTCATCGAAATTGACTTAAAATTTCACACGTAACGAAAACTAATTATTATTAAATATTTTGATTTTTAATAGAAATATGTATATATTTCTTAATTATTAGGTATTGTAATTTTTTCATTCTGACATACTTTTTTTTTATTATTACGATAAATTTTGCATTTTCTTCATTTCCAAAGTAAAAAACGTGATCGTGTTAGACCAAAATTATATGAGGAACCAGAAATTTTAGTCTAAGATCCGAATTAAAGACGACCTTCACCCATCCGTTTAATGGATGAAAAATATTTTATATTAATTTTAATATGTTATAAAATATATCGCGAGTGGGTTGGCTAAAAAATTCCTGGCAAGACGATGATTAATTAAAAATTCAAAAACAAGTTTTTTTAATCATTGCACTCATTTGTTTAAGAAAAAAATTTTATTCCAATCGAAACTATGAAGCCTATAGAATATGCAAACATTAGGTTGTCTATTTCTTTCCTGGAGTAACTATTGGGTTGGCAGGTATAAACAAGTAATTCGATACTAGTAATTTACATTCATCTGTTTAATGAATAAATCTTATATCAAAATAAAGGTAATTAAATTGCGAACAGAATGATATAGGGTTGTCTGTGAAAAATCTGGTTTAAATTCCGGTTGGAGAGCTTTAAAAAGCGAAATATTGATGAGAATGAAAATGTGCGACAAAGAGGTCCGAGCAAACTATTCGGTGCGATAGAAGAGGACGCAGCATTGCAGCTGCGCGCGGCTCGTCCATCGGATGAAAGAGAGTGCGCATACTATTTGTTTGTGCAATTAAGAAGGGTAGCGAAAGACTAGTAAATACTCTGAGCATTATTTTGGAGCAACTGGCAGTAGACTTGAAATGAAATTATAAATATATAATAACTACAAATAAATATATATATATATATATATATATATATATATATATATATATATATATATATATATATATATATATATATATATATATATATATATATATATTATTTGTGATACTAGAGTATATAAATGTTCTTCTAACTAAAAATATGATAGTGATATATACTAAACTTGAAAATTTTATGTGTTTTATCAGAAGACTAAAGCAAATAGTCAAAAAAATAAATAAAAATAATACTACAAAAATTGTATTATAATATAATATAAATACAAACATATTTTAATAAAGTCGAATGAAAATATCCCGATGAATGATGTTACAGAAAGTCGCAGAAATCAGAAAATTTTTTGATTTATTTGTTTAACAAAAAATTCTTTAAAGAAATGATAAAAAGCTAACGTGTTGAAAATTGAAAAAAAAAAACCATAGTAGATTAGGTGCAAATATTAAAAAAAAAATTTTAAATAATTTGTTCGGCCAAAACAATATTAAAAAATTTTCAAATTCCACGATCTTCAGTGTCATTATTTCATTATAAATAAAATATAGAAGATATATTTACTATTATATTATAATTTAGAAGATTCATTTACTATGTACTTACTGTATTCTCCGTACAAATGTCATTAAATTCTTCATTATATTTATTTCCTAAAGCAGTGATTTTTTTAAGACACGAGGTATGATAACCAACAAAATCGAGTGATGCGTTGGTTAGCTCAACTTCACTGTATTTAAAGTTCTTTTTTTTACGAAAAGCCAACTTCAATGAACAATTTTTAAAAGTTTCATCAATAAAATCAATTACAGAATCGTCCGAGTCACACAAAAACACTTTTTAGCCATTTTTTATCTTAATATATTGTCAATTAATAACAACGATGCGTAGTAGCACGTTCTCTTGATTCGAATATTGAGGTTAACTGCTCCAAAATAATGGTCAAAGTATTTACTAGTCTATCGCTACCCTTCTCAATTGCACGAAAAAATAGTATGCGCACTCTCGTTCATCCGATGGACGAGCCGCGCGCAGCTGTAATGTTGCTTCCTCTTCTACCGCACCGGATAGTTTGCTCGGACCTCTTTGTCGTACATTTTTATTCTCACCAATATTTCGCTTTTTAAAGCTCGCCAACCGGAATTTAAACCAGATTTTTCGCAGACAACCCTATATCATTCTCTTCGCAATTTAATTACCTTTATTTTGATATAAGATTTATTCATTAAATAGATGAATGTAAATTACTAGTATCGAATTACCTGTTTATACCTGCCAACTCTACGCCAGGAAAAAATAGACAACCTAACGTTTGCATATTCTATAGGCTTCATAGGTTCGATTGGAGTAAAATTTGTTCCTTAAACAAATGAGTGCAATGTTTTAAAAAAAATTATTTTTGAATTTTTAATTAATCATAGTCTTGCCAGGATTTTTTTAGCCAACCCACTCGCGATATATTTTATAACATATTAAAATTAATATAAAATATTTTTCATCCATTAAACGGATGGGTGAAGGTCGTCTTTAATTCGGATCCTCTATTATTTGCATTCTTTAAATTTGGCAATAGACAAAATTCAGTCACCAGGAAACCTGAAAATAAAAACAGAAATCGGTAGGAGCAGTACTCATACAATTGTCAACATTTTCATCTACATATATACAGAGTGTTCAGTAACTCGATGGTCGTAGCAATGTGCTTTTTAATATTTAAAAATTTTTTTATTAAAAACTCTACACGTGTTTCGGCTCTTTAAACCTTTGTCAATAGGACAGTATTCCCTGTACGCTTGACAAAGGCCTAAAAAGCCGTACTTATATATAAGTTGCTCACAAAAGAATTCCCATTTGTACGAAAGCGTTAAAAAGTAGAAGAAACCAACATATTTACTGAACTTGTGTGTAAATCTTATTAAGCAAAGAAAATTGCGGATTTTATCTTAATGGGGCAAGTTTACGCCTAATATGGAGAACTAAAAAGATCTGATATAATGATATTTGCCAAACATAAAACAGCCATAAAACGAGGACTGGATCCCGCCCAAGCAAATATAAACAAGAGGATTTACATCACCTTATTTCGAACAAAAAGCTTTTATATTTCTTAACACTAAACAAATATTACATTATTTCCCATTTATTATTAAAACTGACAAAATTTTCCTTTATATCTTACGAGTATATCTGACATATTTACTTTTCTAGTAACCTTTTTTTATTGAACAAATCTATTTAACGAATTGCATTAATACTTGACGAGGAAAATACAGATGTGACTAACTTTCATCCAGCCTTAAGAAAACTATTTTGATGAAAACTTATGTAAAACTACAATAGAATACAATAGAATTTTAGAATTTTCTGAATACATTTCAAAAGACGGTAGCCGAGATTTTCTGCACTGGCACAAGTTAATTCTAAAATGAGTAGCGTAAATTTAACTTCATATATGAAATAAAAATTTCTCGTTACTACCTCCCTAGAGCCAAGAAAAGTGTATGAAACATTTGTTCCAATTTTTTTTCTCCTCGACTGTTTGAGAGCCGGTAATATTTTATGAATTAATAAGACAAACTATTTTGCATAAGTCGATCCAGTTTTGTCCCTAGTACTCTGAAAGCTTGGTTGGTGGTTATGTTCATTTGTTATTATATTATAAAGTTGTTCGAGGTTGCCCAGGCCAATAAGTCGTCTCTTCTCGCATCTAATGTCATTCCTCCCCTTGCTGGGTTCTTTGCGTTTAGGTCAGCTGCGAGGACGTTTAGCCCCTGTAACATTTCTACATATATCCTTTGTATTTGTTTAATCTAACGTTTTAATTCCTCCTAGCTCATCGGCAGAATCTTTGGTCTTGAGTGGTTTATGGTTTTCAAATTTTGGTGTCACTTGGTCCGTTTTCCTTTTCACTAGTTTCATTGCCTTGGGATTTATGGTTTTATAGTAGTTATTACACTTTTAGCTTTTATGTCACCTTCAGACATTCCTTTAGCCTAACTGTATAAATGAGGTCACTATATGGGCCAAAGTTCAGGCATAGATTGTTCCACTATGGCACTGCACAGTTAAGCTTCCGCACGTCACTCGCGCACTAAAAGTTCGAACTTTAGAGTCACTTTTCCAGAATTTACACTATCTTAAAACTAAGCACTAACGTAACCAAACTAACTTAAGTATTATGTTCTGAGTTCTGTCTCTAATGTTTAGAGCCCTTATCAAGTGTTCCAAATGATCGGTGCTGTGCCCCTTCCGGGCTTTGACCTACGAGCGAATTTCAAAGCTATTGGCACTATTTCACACACAGTCTCACTAACATCACAATATTTCACTTATCACCAAACAACTTGTCACTAGAACGGCTAACATCCGAGTCTTAATACAAAGAGTCAATAATTCTATCACACTGTGGCAAAATTCACCATTAGATGTCTATCATGAATATTAATTGTGTAAAGTTTCTCCAAAAAGTTTGGACTATTTCTGTTATACGATTCAGTATTACCAGAAACCGGATTAATAATTTTCAGTAGCGTATTGCTAAATTATGGCACTGAAAATTAATAGAACAACTAGTCTTACGGTAAGCCATAAAGACGAGGAGGTTTATTATAACGGGAATTAAGCTTTCGGCGTACAAAATCGTTTTTGTATTTAAAAAATTGGTCTGGGTAGGTGCTCCTTGATAGTACTTTTTTATCATTATATGCAATTTAACATGAAAGAAATAAATTACTTTAATTGAAAATGTAGTTTCCATTTATTTTATTTATTTATATAAAATAATTAAAATGAATAAAACAAACAAAGTAACTAAGATAAATAAGGTAAATACGATAAATAAGATAAATGTTTTTAAATGTTTTCTTAAATGTTTTCTTAATCGCTTCTCAAGTTACCGAAGTAACTCCCAGAAAATCCTAGGATAAATGAGATAATTGAGATAAATGAGATGAATGAGATAAATGAGATAAATGAGATAAATGAGATAAATGAGACAAATAAGACAAATGAGACAAATGGGATAAATGAGGCAAATTAGACAAAAGAAATAAACGAAATAAAAAGAAACGAAATAATTTACTTTTCATTCATTTCAAATTGGATATGATGAGGAAGTACTGCCGATACCGGCTTTATTTTTTAATTGATGAAATTAATTTTAAACTTTTTTCCCAGTAACAGTTAATCTTACGAGGAATTGTCAAGAGTCCGTTTCGTCACATTTCCTCATTACGAACAATTTTTATTTGAAACTTTTTTTGATTCGTTGGAAAAAAGTTGTGCTCTCCCTGGTGCACCAGTTTCATTGATATTCAATAGGGTTCGTCCTTGGACATCACAAAAATTATATGCAAAATTTCCCCGTTAAGACATGTTTGGGAAAATGCAGTTACAAAAAATGACCTGCGAAACATAAACACACGGGCGGCATGCCAATTCGGATAAATTTTCTATTGTCCGGTCTCAAAACATTCGTTTTCATCATGATTTATAATTTGGTTTTTCTCACGACACATACTGTCCCTATCAGTATAGATAGATGAAAGAGTAAAAACGAGACAAACGAGACAAATTAAATAAATGAAATAAAACAAAGTAAAATAATTTATTTTTCATTCATTTCAAATTGGATATGAGAAGGAAGTACCGCTAAGACCGACTTTATTTTTTTTAAGTGAATGAAATTTTAAATATTTTTTCTCAGTAACGGTTAATCTTGTGAGAAATTTTCGGCACATTTCCTCATTATAAACAATTTTTAATTGAAACATTTTTTGATTTGACACAGACATTTTTGTCCCTCTGGAGACGCGCTCTTATTTGCATTAAATGATGCCAAAATAATAGCCAAAACTAACAACTACAGAAAGAGAATGTTTCACGAAATGATTTATATAAAAAAAGAACCATACCAGTATAAACAAAAGAACAGATATAGAAAATCTTAACAGCGTTTACTTTAACATTGTTGACCATCTAAAAAGTACTTTTTAATACAATAAAAAAACTAATAAAAAAAACACAAAATTTTAATTTAACCGTAAGTTTTTATATTTACATATATTTTATTTTTTAATCAATCTCTATTTTCTATATTTTTAAATTTTTCAAGTTTGAAAAAAAATTTTCTTTTGAAAGTGCCTATTTTCTTTCATATCTATATTTAATGTAAAATAATATACACAAAAAAAAATCATATTATTTATATTATTGTTTATACGTTTTTAATGTCCTGAATAAGCTAATAAATTTAGCGAATCGTCAAGTTAAAAATGAAAAATTTTGTTTAATTTATATATATATATATATATATATATATATATATATATATATATATATATATATAGTTAAATTCGTTTTCCGGGTATACTCCCGCGTAGGTGATAGGCCCCGAGAGGGACCGTGGTTGTCTGAACGACGTTTCGGCAGAATCTCATCTGCCATCTTCAGGTTCTAACAGATAACTGCTTACTGCCGCTTCTGGTAACTCGAACTGAAATAAGCCGCATTAGAAGCAGGACGGAAGTCTAGGCCACACAGTTTATAGAAAAAGCCACTCACACTGACAGATACCTAAATGCACAGTCACACCACCATCCAGCACAACTAAACTCAGTAGTAAAGACATTAGTCACACGCTCGCAGAGACTAGCAGATGCAGACAACCTCAAAGAAGAAATGTCAACTCTTCACAAAGCGCTGCGAAAGAATGGGTTCACACAACAAAGAATACAGAAGTTGTCAAAACCATCTCGGCCGAGAAATCAAGAGGACTCCGAACAACCCATAGCAAAAGCCTATCTGCCATACATAAAAGGAACAACGGATAAAATAAGCAAACTTCTACGTAAACATAAAACAGAAACAACTTTTAAGACCGACAAGAAAATCAGCACCATTCTTCGAAATCCAAAGACCAAAATTGCTCTAAAAAGTCAAGGAGTATATGAAATACCTTGCCAAGATTGCAACAAATCATACATAGGACAGACCAACAGAAAAAATAAGTGCAAGACGCGAAGAACACATAAACGCTGTTAGAAAAGACGAGAGAACATCATCTTTAGCTCAACATGTCAAAACTACAGGACATAGGATTGATTTCGACAAAACAAAAACACTAGCCAATATCGAGCATTACAAGTCAAGAATCATCAGAGAGGCCATAGAAATAGAGAAAAGACCACACAATCTAAATACACGAGATGACACCCAAAGACTACCTACCACATGGAAGCCTGCTCTGGTATTGCATGCTGCTGTCCATGAGGAAGCAAGAAACATAACGCAACGAACACACGAAGAGGAACCAACCAGAGCTAATCTAATAGGGACCAAGTACACGGAGTCGCGCTCGAAATCAGGAGATGGGTGCAACAGACCGTGACATAAGCACAGACACGCGCATGCGCGCCCGAACAGGACCGATTACACGAAATCAGGAGATGGGTGCAGCAGACCATGACGCCCGGAGTGTGTCGAGAGCAACAGAGCGTAACATAGGTAGAGTATATAAAGAACTGCCAGATCCAGAAAACGTCATTTCAGTTCGAGTTACCAGAAGCCGCAGTAAGCAGTTATCTGTTAGAACCTGAAGATGGCAGATGAGATTCTGCCGAAACGTCGTTCAGACAACCACGGTCCCTCTCGGGGCCTATCACCTACGCGGGAGTATACCCGGAAAACGAATTTAACATTCACCACCCGCGAAAACCTGAAAAACAACATATATATATATATATATATACATATATATATATATATATATATATATATATATATATATATATATATATATATATATATATATATATATATATATATATATATATATATATATATATATATATATATATATATATATATATATATATACATATATATATATGTATATATTGCACTTTGTTTCGCTTTGTTAACGATTCAATTATTGTTTGCTTTTTATATTTTTGTGATTATATTCTATATACTACACTTCATCTCACTAAAAACTATAGGTTTGTTTCTACAAGTACATAAAACCGTTTGAAACTATCAGGCGTCTGCGCAATCCAGATTTGGCCGTTGTTACAACCCTGATTTCAAATTGTTGGGTGTTCTTACAAATTTCCAAACTGATTTGAAGCGGTTTGGTGACTGCCAGAACAGTTTGAGGATTGAAACGAAACTGTGAGTCAGGCGCATGCGTTTTGATAATTTTGTCGGCCATTACCCCGTGGTCAAAGTTTATTTTTCATATTTATGTATTTATCACTTACCCTCCATATCGTTTACCTATAAAATTGTCTCTGGCACCATAACATTAACAACCTAACAGAACACCAAGACCATAACAAAATTTGAGGTTATAAAAAAAATAAGCGACCGTCTTATCTAGTTATACTGGTTGCATAACTAATACTTGATGTTCTAACAAGCCAAATTTCAAACTGAATGCAAACCATTTTAAAATCACGCATGCGCGATAGAAGTAGTTTGCAAACTATCACAAATTCTTTATAGAAACAAACTTTATATTTACATAGTGGTTATTCTAGTGGAACTGCACATTCTGTTTGTATCCCGAAGTTTGTAAATAAATAAGTAAAATAAATAATAAACATACGTGGATTTGAGGTTATGATTTGAAAACTACGATTTTTTGCCAAAAGAAATCTTCGCTCAAACATATGATGGCACAGCAGTTATGAGCGGGTCTTCTAACGAGGTGCATAGTTAATGTTGATGAGTCTGAAAGTTAGTTTATGTTATTATAAGGACTCTTGTGCAAAAATAGATGTTTTTCTAGAAAACGTTCATAGTTGGTAACATTTAACCTATGTAACGTAACTTATTGTAATAACTGGTACCTCTAAAAATTGCAGCCCCCACATTTCTACAGCACAGACCGCCACTGCTGTTAAATATTGCAAATTTAACCTGATTTGTCTCAAATTGTTCTAATAAACAATTAAGCATGAATCAAATATTATTATGAGAGACAGCGCAATATGCAATGGTAATGAAAATGTAATTTTGTAATTTACGTTGCTTGAATAGTTACGTTACAGACTAACCAAAACTTATATATTTAGTACTAAGTTCATACCAAACTGTGATATAAACATAAATTAGTAAAATGTATTCACCCATGTAATTACAAACGTTTCAGTTTTAATTACAATTTCAGCGACAAACATGTAAGCCAGTCAGATTATTTTAAGTTATTTAAATGCATTTTAATGAACATCTTAAATTATAGATAATGCGTTTATTTAAATTAAATTTAAAAATTACTTAAAGAAATGTTATTTAACAAAATACTTCCAATTTTAATATCCAATATAAGAAATTACTTAGATTTTATATGCATTATTGTGTTCTCTTCTAATCGGTGATCATGCTAATATCCAAATATTAGGTAAAATTAATTAATCAACACAGGTTTATTTTGGTAATTTCGATTACCAAGTTATATACTAAATATTTTCCTATGTTCATCGTGTACCACCCGATCAAAGAGCAGATAGCGTTTTTTTATCGAAAAATTGTTGAAATATGTTATCGAACCATAAGAAATTGTTTTAGGCTAATACATTTTTATGATGCAAATATTTTTCAAAATTGATTTTTAAGTTAATTGGGGCATTTTTAATAATCTGGCAGTAACCAGGTACTCATTGTTTAGATTTATAGCAATAAAATACTTTATATGTGGAATGTTTGTTTTACTGTTGATTTTGTATGTACTGACAGACTCCAAATCTGCTGAAAATAAATCATAAATTACATTTGTGAAAACGAAACTGACAGACCACTACGTTCACTCTTATAGTCTGATTTAAATAAATGTAAAATCTACGCAGTATACAAGTTTAGACAGTTTAGAATGAAAAGTGAAAGTATTTCAACAATACAAATTTATGTATATTCAAAATATCGCTCTTATACATATTATATGCACAATTAAATCTATATCTGTTACTCCAAGCATGCTATACTATTGTGGACCTATCAGTTTTCAACATTGCCTTTATTTGCCATTAACATAATATAATAATAATAGATCGTAACTTCTCATGCAGGTAAACCTTGTTGCACTCATAAAGAATGTTACAACTATAACGCGAGGGTTTCCCTCGTTATTTATTTTTATTATTGAAATAAAACGGAAAATACATACATATATTTAATATATAGAGCAAAAAGACATCTAGGGCGTGGTCAACAAGTAATAACCTGGTTAACATACAGTACATAAAAAATATATGTTTTAGAAAATATTTTAAAGGCAAATAATAAGTCTGTTCCTTAATTTCCACAAAGTCTATTTTAGGGCGCCACCCGCCTTTCTTTTTATATTAAAGTCTAGAAAAGTTGCATATTTAAAAAAGTCTAAAAAACTACACTCACGGGGGGCCGTAGAAAGGGGGAAAGAACGGTTTATTTTCATCAAGTTTATACCTAGCACAGTTCAAGAGCAAAACTAAACTCTAGGGGGCTTTCTCCACCTCTAGATATATCGGCAAATCTGCCTTTTGATGCCAGCTTTAATTTTTGAATAGGTACCTATTTTAATAATAATAAGAAGGGATCCTACCTTCTCACACAGCTTTCCTACGTAGTAACTACTTTACCATAATACATAGCTTAACCAGAACAAATCGTGAAACCAGCTCAGCAACGTACTCACTTGCTCAAAGTCTAAGTCAAGACTGCTCTCGAAACCTCACTGTTCTCGTCCTAGCGTCCCCCTTGTCCCTCACACAGCGGAGTTCGCGATTTACAAATTTACAAATTAATAAAAGTCGGTTCTAGAATTTGTAAGGTTGACCTCCAACCAAATTATGCAGTTAGCATTAAATAAAACGAAAGTTAATTAAATCTAGAAATGGACCGTTACACAACCCAGTTTTTCAAACATAGACTACTGTTAAGTGCTTCGAATTTAGTTAAAAATGATATTAAAAGTTTGAAATGTACTTCGTATTTTCAATATGTTACCAAGTCTTTTAAACATACCAGACATGCTAGGAATTCATGAAATGTGGTCATGATTATCGGTTGCTTTTTCAAAACTCTTATAATTTATGATTCTGTCTATTTTCAGTTTCCAAATAAAACTGTCATTTGTAACTTTTTGTTTTATTTTGAACAACACTAACATAAATAAAAAAGCCAAAATTAAAATATCAAACACCTGTAAAAATCGTCAAACATATCATGCCTTTGCCTCTAATGTAATTTGTCGCACTTCCCAACAATGCACTGCAAATTGTCACGCATGCATCTTAAACCACACTCTTACCACACGTCTTCATGAATAAGGGCAGTAAGCTGTAAAACGGTCACGTGAGAAATAGACCCAGTTCTCCACCAACGTGTGGGATAAATTACAACTGATGTGATGAGTAACCAATAAAACCATCGCTATTTCTTCACCTTTTCAGTGGTTATTACTACTACTGCCCTTAAATATATATAAATATCTCCATTGGAGTGTTCTACTGATTGAGTTTTAAAATCTGTCAAAATATTAGTTGTCATCAATTTTAAGCAATAGATATTCGTTGTCACGAAGCGTTTAGAATACATAATATATCATAATTTTAAATAGCATTTACCAAAATTTCTCTGATTAATTTCTGAAAACTGTATTATATAAAACTAACACCGGCTTAGGCAAAAATAATTAAATGGTGAAATTAATACACAACCATAAGTTTTGGGCACTTGAAAATCCTCACTGTAAATTCCGTAATATAGTGGTGCACCATCCATTTGGAACTTGTCTCCTCGTATTATTTATCTGTGAATTCGATAGGCTCATTTAGTGAAATCTGATTTTTTTCTATTTTTCTCAATTTTTATAAATTGTTTCGTGTGCCTCAAAAAAAATTTCAAGTCAATAGAACGAAAATTGAGGAAGATATTTGCATTTGAATAATCAAATGCATTGTCCGGCCGAGAACGCCAGAAGTGAGGTCTGATCTTATTTAAGTTTGCTGGCAAGAAATACCCAGTATTTTAAAAATATAAATAAATATTCAATTTAAAAAAAAAAATGAAAATGTGGTTACTAGATTCGCCCAAGACATTCATTTACAATATTATAAATCAAAATATACTTGTATAATTAAAATAATCATAGATAAACAAAATTAATTAAATTAACAAAACATATAATTTTATAATACATTACAACACAGTTAAAATATACATATTCACTTTTCCCTTGAGTATTATATACCCAAGGGTATGCACAGACAAGTAAATTAGTTTACTTTTGTGTTTCTCTTAGTTTATTTATTATGTATTAGAGACTAGGTTTCTTAAACAATTATTTGTACACTTAAATGAGAATGTAAAACTTTAGTTTTTAGTCCTACTTTGTTTTGTACAAGCCCACTTTATATGGTAAATAAACTTATTATTATTATTATTATTATTATTAGGTTAGGTTTACCAACCATACTCTTTATAGAGCACATGTACTCTTTTGGAGCTAAAAACATTAAGCACGCTTACTTTTCTGCTTTAAGACTAAATGTACTCTTCTTCGATTACCAACAACAAAATCATGAAAACATTAAATAAACTTATTCCAAAAATTTTTCACACTAAAGTAAGGGGTCAACACTATCTGTGAGGTAATTAATGAATTACGTCATACGTTTATCAAAACAGATCCTTTTGATTCACATTCGGTACTTCACAGATTTTCATTTCGTTATTCACACAGTTTATTGGTTAGATGCTTGGGGCTTATACAGAAACAGAATACGTAGAGTAGCAGGAAGAATAGCATTAGTTTTCAAGCAAGTCTCGTCAGAAATGCAATTTTATGATGAGTTGATTAAAGGATGCCTATGTTAAAAAAACTAAGGTTTGTCAGTATTTTAAAACCGGGTTTAAAAACCGTTTTTTTTTATTTGTAAAATTTAAAATCGGTTTTTAAAATTAAAATGTCTGATGTGGCCAGCACATAACTTTCTTAAACCCGTATATATAATCATGATCTAAAAAATCATTCTATTTAATTCTTCACTTACCTCAATTAAATTTTATCAGCGTACCATTAAATGCTTCATTAAAATTTTTAAATAATTAATTACCAGTGTCATTCGATACTGTCAATAATAATTCATGTCACATATTTTAATAATTTTTTTTGTTATTGACATTGACGTTTTTTTAACTAAATCAGACCTTTCAAAAGTCAAACTGTTAAATTTATCCTTACCCTATTTTATGAGGCCATATGTGTAAAATATTTTAGTTTACATCAACTTTATATAAGTACTCGGAAAATATATTTTATTCTCTTTACATAGTAGAACATGATTTATAATCTCTCATCAAGAATATGTTTTCTGTAAAGTCAAATACAAAAAAAGTTTGGGTCCCATGGACCCCCTTTCAGAAGGCCAATTTTGCTTAGCACCGAATTTTTCATTGTCTTTGGCCTTTAGAACAAGTGTACCAGGTTTGAAAGCTTTATCTTAAAAATTGTGGCTGCGATAGCGATACTACAGACATGCGGATAGATTTTTTTTCATACAGTTATGTTTTTTCATTATAATTCGTCGAGATTCATCCAGAAATGCAATACAAATATTTAATTTTTTTTTCCCGAAATTGTACCTTTTTTCTTCTCTCATTCCTTATGTCTCTTCTGGTGGTACCACATTCACTGAATTCAATGTGTCACCTAAAATGTTGATGACAATCTTAACTGCCAAAATTGGAAAGTCTCCCATTAGTATTTTTTGAGTTATCGCGGATACACACAAACACATCCACACATACACATCCACACACACGCAACGACAGACATCATTCGGAAAATAGTCAGAATGGATTTAGAAGGGTTCAAAACGTAGATATCAATCAAAATCTCGAGGTCGGAAAAAATCACGATTACCATACTTATATTAGGTATAAGAAAGTAAAAAACGGTTTTAGATACTAAAATTAATAGGGCTAATCGAACCAGTGTTTGTAAGGTAATTTTTCAAAATTTATTTCTTCCATATGGTTTGGTCAAATTACACCAAATTTGGAGGATCAGTAGTTGAAAGTGTACTAGAGGGTACATGTATATCTATTTTAATTAATTTTCACTTTATGTAGGGAAAATTTATACTGTAAATATAAGTGAAATTTGGAGGTGATTAGCTCCTGAATTATGATATCGATCGGTAAAATTTGAGGTAAAATTCATACATGTCGTCTAGAATGAATCTTCATAATTATGCTCAGCAATTTTCAAACTTTTATTCCGTACCATTTGGTTAAAATTAATTTTCTAAATAAGTACTTTTGTCACTACAAATGGAGCAAGGGAGTGTTACCTCTATCGGGAATCGCACCTCAATGAAGTCGGTAAATAAAACGTCCAGTGAAGGTATAGTCAAGAGCAAAATTATTCAGCGGGGTATGTATAAAAACTTTCTAGAGAGTGACACAGCTATCCGAAGCTTTTTCCCGACTAGGCCCCTTAATATATAAAAATTAATTAAAAACGTTAACATTTTGACTTGAAAATGCCTTGGGCACAAGCATATAATAGTAAAAATTTACTGTAAAACTAATCTTCATAAGTGAGGCCAATGTTTGACATGAAAATCCACAGACTTATAATATTATGCAAACATAATGTTATATTGTAAACATCTACTGAATCATTTCCAAATAACAGAAAAACAGAAATTAATACATGATAAAATCAATCTTATTTCATTTTAAAATGTTTATACGTAAACTAGTTTTATCGGGAAACATATGACGAAAAATAAAAAAGTTTTGTTTTTACACAAGACAAATTTGGGGGTGACGTCACACAATATTTTTCCTAATAATTTGTGAACGGCTAGAGATCTAAATTCTGTAAAGACATTTATTGCTTCTTTGTTAACGGTTACTCCACGGTAGGGGTTTCCACCCCCATGCCTAATGCTCTTCTGGTGCCTAAATTTTTGTTAATAGATAGAATGACCAATTCACCAAATACTGCTAAAACAAATACTTCAGTCCTACCTTACACAAACCAGATTTTAGAAAAATTGGAATTTGAAAACCGGTTTCCTCAAAGTCGGTTTTTGTATAAACCCTAAAAAAACCAAAATAGGGCGTGAATCTCATTGTGAATGTTGTAACGTAGGTGGTATTTTTTTCCTCTTTGACCCAATATTTTTTTTCTTTCAGTTGGTGGAATTTTTATTTTAAATTATTTACACCTAGTATAGGTATTTTGCTCGATATTTTGTTGTTATAATATAAAAAATTTGTTTTTGTCATATAGAATACATAATATATAGGGTGTTCCGATTTTACTGTTATAAAATGAAAAGGTGATAGAAGATGTAATTTTAAGACAAAGGTTATCTGAACATGTATTGAAAAATATTTCATAAGGGAGCTACAGCCCCTAAAAAAAGTGCTTCTGTTAATGGGTTTTCCCAATATTTCGGAAACCATTAAAGATAAAAGAGAAAGAGAGGGAAAACATATATTTTACATAATGTTTGGCTACTAAGTAAAGGAAAACCTGATAAATAAAGAACCTCTAATCTCAACATTGTCTTTACATTCCAAGACAGACTACATGCACAGAACGTGTCACACAGATCATAAAAAAAATTCCTCTTTTATAACTGTACCGTACGTATATTGTGTCGCTAAACGGCCGAATTTAAATGTCTGTCACAATCACGGCGTGTATGAAATACGTAACAACGATTGCATGGGATACATATAATATGTGATCCATCTGTTGTAAGACCATCGTAGTTTTCACTCATTTATTTTAGTTTATGCACAAACGGTAATGACTGCGCCATTGTTAAGACCGTTTTATGCAAGAACCAAACCAAACACCACTCCACGATAATAACCGCACGCTTTCGTGTTGGTAAGTTAACTGGGGACTAAGTGTCAGGCTACCTATAATTCTTTATACATTTATACCGATTTCCTGCAACTTTCTGCCTCGATACTGGTTATACTGGTTACAAATTGTTATATTTGAAATTCTCATAAAACTATTCCTCGCGAACCTGGCTCTTTATGTGGTATTTTGTGCCTAAAATCTTCCTGAGCTATAGGCAACCAATAATACCTGTCTGTACTCTATTGCGCAAGGCGCTATCGTCACCCCTCCTGTATTTTATATTTTGCCGTTCATGATGAAGGACAATTTCTGTAAGACTAATCTACGGTCATTCGATATGGATATCAGGAATTTGTTCTGAAATTTAAGTTACCTTGTTGATCACAGTGTAGAAGTGTAGAATGCGTTAGAGTTGTTTTAGAAGGGAACTTTTACTGAAACCAGGATATAATTGAGATCTTTGGTAAGGCTGCACTTAGACATTTTGTTTTTCATAAGATGGCACGTTTATTTTTTTATTTTCTAGGCTAGTTTGTAATAAACGCTTACTTAAAATACCACAATGTAAACATTGTTTTGAGGAATGTTTTGTTCTAGCTCATAGCAAATGAGAAGTGAATGATTTTGGTGATTCTACTGAAGAAATTGGAAGACACCTATACCCTCTCTGTTCGAGGTAAATAGTTAGAATAATTACAGTTTTTGTTTTGTGTTTTAGTACATTATTGAGTTTCCAGTGAAAAGTTCGATCAGTAATTAATTTAAACATATTTCTTTAGTGTGTACGGTGTGAATTCCAAGTCCAGGTAATAGGGGACGAAGAAAAGTTTTATGTTCCGTTGGTAGCTGGTAACTGTATATATTGTTTTGATTTTTATGATAAAGGAATATCACCCCATTTTGTTTAGTTTAAGTTTAACAACGAGATGCTGTGAACCTTCAGTGTGGCCACATTCACGGTGTTAGAAACTTGTCTTGATCTATGTTGTACATACTGTGATTAAGGTTAGTAGTAAATACTATTATTAGCATTTGAGGCACAGTATCATAAAGTAAAGTAAATAATTTTTAAATGTGTCATTCTCTTTTATGATAATTATATGAATACAGCCTGTTTCATAGTTTTTGAATTTGAAGTCAGAGTTAAGTAGAGTAATTAATTTTATGGTATGAAATTCAGATAAACTGGGTATAAACGCCCTGAGATCTGAGCTAGTTTTATTTTGTCGTGACACTCATTAACTTATCCGAGCTAAGTAGTATCTCGACTTGCTACATCCCCATGCCTAGTAGTTTTGCCATAATATACCCTACCCTACAAGGTATGGTTAGGAGAATAAAAGGGTAGCAATATACAGGGTTATTCACGGAAAGCGGGTATTAGACGTTTCTCGGGATCTATGGAGTTTAAAAATCTGAAAATACGTACAAAGAGGTTTTTGGGTATGGCGAATTTAACGAAAATATTTTCAACTTTGTGTCACTTCCGCTTATACCGGAAATATCACGAAACATTGTTATTTTAAATGGAACATCCTGTATATTATTGCATATTTGGATTCCGCATAAAAATTTGGCTTAGGTTTGTGTACCATAATGCACCCTTAAATCTACTATTTTCCGAGATAATTAATATTTTTGAAAAACATTGACGGTTTCTGTCCTTCGGAAAAAAATCGATATCTTCTATCATGTTGCAGATTAAGACATTTTCTTTTCAAACTCATACAAGTTCCCTACGGTCTAACTAAAAGTGTCCTTATGTTTTCACAATTTCAATAAATTCGCCATACCCAAAAACCTCTTTATACGAATTTTCAGATTTTTAGACTAGACAGATCCCGAGAAACGTCTAATACCCGCTTTCGGTGAATAACCATTACAGGTACCTATATAAAAAAAACACCACATGAATGTTCATGATATGTGTTTATTTATATTTATATGTTTTTGTATAACTGTAAAAAATGACAAATATATCCGGCACCTGGAAGTGAACGTTTATTGCAAAATGTTGTTATTTTATTTACTAAGTCATATATTGTTTTAAATTTCAGGAGTATAGCAGAACAAAACAAAAACTAGAGATTTTTGGCACGAGAAAGGCGAGTTCATCTCATAGTGAAATGCTGTGATCCATTATTAAATTAATTGAGACCCAATTAGCAGACTTTTTCCTCAACATATTAGCAGAGATTAGATATGGCATCACCAAACCTTAATTACTAAATCTGCATTGATGACTCCTATCCAAGTCGTGAAAATATGAAAACCATCTGAAATAAATAAGTTGCTCCCACTTCCATTTTCAATCAAAAGTGGTACAAAATTCGTAATATCACAAGGAGTCTGAGGATATCGATAACAATCAAGTCAAAATAGAATAAAAAAATCCCATTGCAACTATAAAAATTGCTGGTATCTACACTTTTGTCTAACACTGTATTTATATAGTTTTAAGAGTCTCCAAATTTTTTAGTACACATGGTACATACTCAAATAATTGAATGCCATGTGAGCTAAAACATTACATACATTACATAATGGAGAGAACCAATTTGAAGGGAAACCATATCATTATTATGCACGAGAACAGCTCACAGGGTAGTTGTTACAGTGCAACTGATATTACGATCTTGAGCGTATTGTCGTCGATTATATAACATTTATTACCTCGTCAAACACTAATCAAGTTTACTTGAATTGTTGTGGGTAATTGCGGGTAAACCACTAGGAAATCTCCCTTCAATAGATTTCGGCCCTCGACAGCGTTTCCTGGCGTTCCACATATCGTTAATCTCGTAAACTTTACCATAAAGTTTGATTTAACAGTTTGAAATGTATCTAGGAGAATGTAAATAATTAATGAATAAAATTAACTGAATCTATACGCAAAAATACGAAAATTGAATTAATGTAAATTTAAATTAAATTATTGTTGTTACAGAAGACATACAGCATAATTAATTAAATACTCAAAATATTTCAGGGAAATGTGGTCAATATCTTTTAGACATTTATAACAATTCTCTTGTGTAGAGAAATCTCCGCAAAAATCTATTGTTTTATTAGTATCTTCAAGATGTCCTTATAGGAAACAATAAAATTTCAGAGGTTACCCCAAACAACACCCCCTTACCGAAATTTTGATATGTTCACCTACAAAGGAGGAATCGTGTCATATATAAACACCATCACAGAAATTAGACAGCCCCCGAATCCAAAGCCGTAGCTATCTAGGAGAGGTTATACTTAATTACTAAATGATAGGTGGAAAATACGGCATACGCTTTTCAAAACAGTGGTGTCCGTAGCTGATATTATACGCATTCAAGATGAGGACAGCCTGACATTATCGTTATTTTTAGAGGAGACTGATTTTGTGTACAGTCAGAGAACCTCATGAAATGCATCTTTTGAGATGTTCAACTCAAATGTAAGTTGTGAACCCGGTCGCATTTTTGTAGAATTACCTTATCACAGTGCAGACCACGCCCATGATGGTGTTAAAGTAAATTATACCCGGGCACAGTGCCGTCGTGTAAAATATACCCGACCGCTGTACTAAATATATGCGACAGCAGATATTTGCACGTTGTTGACATGCTGTTGTTAACATTTCAAGTAGGTACCTCTATCAGTGAGTGAGTGTTAATAAATTCGCAAAAATGGATGATATCAAAAAGAAATTATTAACAATTTATGACAATGATTGCGAATTTTCTGATGAAATCTTTGTTAATGACAGAGATTTTAAGGTGTTAGTATGAACGAAATATAATCTTGAAAGGTTTAAGAGTGACTGTAGTGCATTTTGTGATCACTAGATTACCGACTTTTCTAACTTCACAAAAACACAGTGGATAGTTAGAAAAACTTGGCCGAATCTCACGAAAATGCAATACTGCAAATAATATGTCTGCCATCATAACAGTTTCAATAAAGTGAATGAATGTAAAAGAAAAAAGAAACTGTGAGAATCAAGGGGAGAATGTGCTCTGCTGAAATTGATTTTCAGTTAAAAAAAATATATTAAGTTAGTTACAATAATTAAGAATGACCCTTTGCTAAAGAAAGGATTTTCAATAATGATAGCGGTATGTAAATAAATAAAACTGTAATTTTTATACACTTTATATTATATCGCGTTATTGTGCTTTATTACAGATAACTTTCGTTCATAATCATCACATACATGTGGCTGAGGCGTACAGTTTCTTAAAATTGAATAATGAAATGAAACAAAGTTTCTTAAATTACTTTGAAGAGAGGTTAATTTCTTACGTATTATACCATTTAACCCTTTAAGTTTATATTACCTTTTGATTAAAATAAAAACTTCACCTTAAGCAAGTGTATATTTTTTACGCATCTACATTAATGAAATATTAGGTACAAAAACAATCAAAGCAAAATGCAACTGATTTCAAGACTCTGAACTTTAAATGTCTTCATCACCTTAATCCGAGATACACGTAGGCACTAGACTCGGGTACTTTTTACTGAAAACTCTCTGGACGTCTCTGTGTGCGGGTATACTTTCAATTAACCAATAGGGGCCAGCCATGGGCGTAGTCTGCACTGTGACAAGGTATATTTTACAAAAACGCAACCCGGCCTTATGTTAGCTCGCGACAATTCTCAATATTTGGCTTCGCGTTGAAGATATCGAAAAAACTTATTAGAAAAAGTTGTTCAAAATCCAATTTTATCTACATGTACTATGTTCCAATAGAAAATTCGCATTTTGAATTTTTTAGTAATATCCACGGTCATTTGCTCAATTTGATTTTCAGTTTTGACTATAGTACCGTGGAAACAAAAGAACTTTTGAAAAAGAATGAAAAAAAATAAATTATTTATTCAAAATTGAAATAGAAATTAAAACACAAACTGATATTGAAACAATGAATTATTGAAAATATTCCATTGTAATCTCCTTCAACAAGTCCACCCTCAACTCTAATGATTTACTCAACTCTCTTGCGGTTATGATTGACTACTCTCCTCAGTTCTGGTATACTTATTTTACAACAGAATTGTCTTATTCTATATATTTCATATTTATTCATTTTCATTTTTAATAAATACCTATTTGTATAACAAGGGAGGAAAATATAACATTTCATCCCGCGGATGAAGTAATCATCCAAAGGATGAAATAACATTTTCCTCTCCTCTTATACCTACATATGTTTTTTTCAACGACCTGAATATAATAGGCGGGTGAAAGAGAAATAACATTTCTTAAATGTATATTGGCATTACGACAGTTTTAATAGCAATTTGAATGGAGAGTAAGCCGTGAAATATTAAAATATCCAATACCAAATATTTCAAAGGTGGTTGTTATGGTGACAAAATATTGTTATAAATCATAATAAAAATTGACATTAGTTATAATTATATTTCTAAAATGAGCTGTATTGTTTAAAATTAATAAAGCATAACAATACTTTACAATGAAATTACTTGTCTTAATTTAGACGTCTATTTTGATATTTTTCCAGACATCGAGATGAACTATGGTTCGGACTCCACAATAAACTGAGTCCGTCTTTACTCAACACAAAATCCTAAGATTTTCTAGGAGTTACTTCGGTGACTTGAGAGGCGGCTATGAAAACATTTTAAGAAAAAACATTTGCCAAAAATGCGGATAAAAAACACTTTCCTCCCTAGGGGAGGAAAACTCCCTAAGGAGGAAAAGTACCATTTTCTACTCGCATTTGAAAGAGGAAAGTATTACTTTTTATAGAGATCGTAGAAAAATAATATTTAAGAATATTTAGTAACAAATGAGGGAATGTAATAAAATATGTATATAAAAGTTCTTTAGGTTATTAGATGAAGAACTCAATACCTAATGTAATACGTAAAATCTAACCTAAGTTTATATGTGAAATATCAGAATTATTTGTAATTTTAAATAACAAAACTTTTAAAAAAAGTTACTTCATAAAAATATGGAAAAATAACTAATTTCAAGCCATCATACTTAATGTAAATTGAATTTTACTAGTGAAATCGGGCGATGTGATTTGCAAAATTATTTAGCTGTCGTCAAGACCAAAAATAAAATTGGACAGGGAGTCCTTTAGATGAACGTAAAATTCACAATCACAAAATACTTTAAAAAAAATTCTTGAAAAATTGTTGGTATTCAGCAGACTGGACAGCAAGTTGACCTACGGATATTACTAGCCTGCCTAAAAGGTTGCGCAAGACTTCACAACTTTACTTAATAATAAACAATTTGTAAAACAAAAAAAAAATTATTAAAATTTTTCTGTCGGATTCGGAAAAAAACATTTTTTGAGCAGTGTATCTTTTTATGCTTAATACTATTTTATTAAAATAAAAATAAATTTGAAAAATTATTTTCAAACGACCAAGTCGAAAGTTATTGAAAATTTAAAAATTAATTCTTCTATGATTATTTAGAAGAAATTTATTTTTTTGTAAAAATTTTGGCTGTTGATCCTTAAAACTCAAAAAAATTTCTATAAATTCTGAAACTATTATGGCAGCTTAGTAAACATCCGGGAAACTTAGAACTAACCAAATTTTGTTGAATAAATGAATTTTAAAATAAGTTAAATTTTCTAATATAAAACAGGTCCGAGAATTTATCTTAACAAACCTAGCCTCTCGAAAAAATAGTTTTGGAAAATGATTCTGTCTAAGTATTCCCTACCTTGTCCTCGAAGATCTCAGAAAACGACGTTTTTTTGCATAAACGTTTAATTTTTTTATTTGTAGACAACCTACTTTCGTAGAAGCCTGCTTCTGGTTTTTTAAATTTAATAAATAGAAAACAATGGAGATTTTTACAATAAAATCTTATGTCGGAAGACTTATCAAGCCAAATCCACGGATGATAAAAGCTGTCGAAGAAGTGCTTTGGTTCTCTGCGGTGAATGTTTTAAAATTACTTTATAGGTGGTGGACGCCATCGTCATGTCTTGGATAACAAAAAATAACCCAGCCTTATGCGTGGAGAAATTTCTTAGTGCCTATTTTACGACTTCTGGGGCCCGTGTAAGATCTATTACCTGTGAAACAGTCAACGAGAGACTGTCTTAAGGGCCCTAGTTCAGTTGGTGTTTAATAATGGGGTTTCATATCCGGTTTTAAGTTAATTATTTGTAGTTCGCGGAATGACATCTAACTGTATAAATGTAAAAAGTGAAAAATTATACTTTTAAAGTGAATTTACTATCACAATGCTCTCTTGTTGCTGCCAAGAAGTGAATTGTCCTAACTTGTCTGAAATTTTATGTTTATAGGGGTTGTGTCGCCATCTATTGCGTTAACATGATGTCATATTTTTGAAAGTGCGTAGTAAAAATAAAATCTACCCCGCTCGAAAGCTCCGATTTGCCAAAGCTCCCGATACGGCTGTCTGTCTGACTGCTCCACTAGACGGTGTACCAAACTTCAGTTTCACAAGTTTAAGTCTCGTATGAATAAATCTAGTGGTTAATGAGACGCTGTGGAAACAATGATTGTTGTCTGAAATCATTATTATTATTTTATCTGAAACTATTTTACTTTGATATTAACTGTTCCTTATTTAACTGACTTTGCAAAAATTAATTTTTTTAGGTGTGTGCGACTAGCATCTTTTAAAATTTGTATGAAAGAAATGCAAAAATTTAGCTTTTACTATTTTATGATGGCTTTTGCCTCTGATAATTATTTGCTTCTGTCGACCACTGAAATTAAAATTTTGTGAGGCCTCTTGGATTGCGGTAAATTCATTCAGACCGGTTTGTAATTATTGCTTATGAATGTGTTTATGAGTTTTGGCCATTTTAATGTTTGTAAGGGCACCGCGGCGCTCTCCGTCGCACTTTGATTGCAGAGCGATTTTTTATGGAAATTGATTTTACTATTTCGCTTTTAGAAATCGGAGAATTGAGATGAAAAATTGCGGTTTGAAGTTTTGAATACGGTTTTTTAATCATTGTCTGATTTGCTAAAAAAAAAAAGTGGTGTAACATGTGATATTTTGAACCCATATAATTTCGGTCTCGGGCATTTTTTTGAATGTATCTAATGGCTGAGGGACTTCTATGTGATCTGGGTGATTTTTTCTTAACATTATTTTTTTCGAGAAAATTAAATTTTTTGTAGAATTTTGGTTCTACAACAATATCTATCTATTACGAGAATAATAAGCTCATTCAACCATTTGCGAACCACCCTACAAGTATGAAGTTGTAATATCTATCTGGAAATATATTTCTCGTCGCACATTGTGGGGTAGATTTATATTTTGTTTTATAACGAATAGCTTCTAATTTTATCTTTAGACAGGTTCAATAATTGTAATGCCAAGTCTCGCAAACTCATTCGAAGAATGGCATGATTTGCAGCTAAGTATTGTTATCATTAAGATAAATTCAATTTCAACGTAAAGTGTCATTCGGGGGTTTCTTCAATACACGGCCGGTTTCAATAAAAAGTGCATTCGCGGCGACTGCTGTTCCTTAGGATTTTACATTCGATGTCTTCTGTTAAATTCCAGCGTAACTTCTCTGCTATTTCGAGCCAAATACCACTAAATAATCTAATTATTTCGGATTATTCTCCAAAACTTTAACAAACGAGAAGTTATTTGGCTTTAATATTATGAACAGCTTTAGCATAAACAAACAAATGAAGACTTAAAATAGTTATTAAATATTAAACTTAGAATGAATAGCACTATATTAAAAAATTTTACCGGCGGAAAAAATGCTTTAACCGTCAACTGGAGACATACGATTTTTAGTACATAAACGGAGATATGCCGTCTCAGAAATTATTTATTTTTGGTAGGGATGTCAATAAAGCTACTGAATTTTTGTAATGTAATTTTTTATTAAATAAACGTCATATAGAGTGTGTCCGTAAAGTATGGAATAAATTCATTATTTCTTGAACCAAAATATTTAGAAAAAAATCCTCGGACACGTTGTAACGAAATTGCAAGCCATTTCATTCCAGTTTGTTTTCCGCGAAAAACGTTTCTGCCAGTCTAGTCCAGATGACGCCACTGATTTCTGTTGGAACAATTGGTTTGGTAGATTTTTGCAATTATAAAAATGCCTAAATATCTATTTGTCTTTATTACTCATACTGTATTCTCAAATGTTTGTCTCTTTCCAAACTATAATCGAGTTTAGGTAGCAGTACACTACGTTGCTTCTTCCTTCTTACTAGTGTATCGTTCTGGAGACAACACCTGTAGGTCAGAGATCTGGTAAAATTTATGTTTTTTGGTATTATCGTGTAATTTTATGATCATCATTATTTAAAAAGTTGCTATATTGATTTAACGTACCTTTGAGGTAATTTTCATAATAATATTGTACCGTATTTATCTTAATTTACGCCTTGGGCGAATTTGCTTTTCGGTGATCAGTTTACCTTAGTTATTCTTTGGAACAGCCATCATTAAGTAATATTGATTAGTATCGATTTATCGTGCCTTGTTGGCAATTTATCTAATATCCCTCTGATATTGTAATAATTTCTTGTGCTAATTTAAACTAACTTTCGGTTATTGTAAATTTTAGATTTACCCGGCAACGGATGTCGCCATTTTGTATCGTAGTTAGTTGTTTTCTGTCTTTGTCTGTTGATGTCTTAGGTCACTTGGCCACGTTGGTAGCTCTGTGAAAAGTGGTGACTAGTGACATTTGGTGATTGGTACCCCTTTTTGGACTAAACCTATTTGTTTATAACCTTTGTGAGTATTACCTAATTTGGCGCATTTGTCTTGTGGTGGATCATTTTATACCAGTTATTATTTACCAACCAGACCTCAGTAACGTAAGGTTTTTCTAAATTTAAAATATCGAGTGCTTACTTGAACGTTTACTTAGTATTTAGTCAGAAACGCTGCTCTAGTGGAGCCTTACCTAGTTCTCTGGCAGTTGATTAACTTTTGATTATCTACAGTAAAAATATAGTCAAGCTATATATCTTTATTTAACATTATCTGGAATTCATTATTACTTCTCTACGAGGAACTAATAAATAATTTAATTTAACGTTACCTTTAATTTGAAAATTGTTATATTGTTTTATATTTAGCAGATATTTATTTACGTTGTCTTTCTAGTTGTCTGTCTGTATACAGACATTTTAAATTCTATTTTCTTGAAGATTACCTTCTTTTAGTAAAAAATATCTTAACATATCGTGAAACCTATTTCACTTTGTTTATTATCATAGCTACACCTGGTTTATTTGCTTACTTAGTCTTCAACTTCCTAAAATATTGTGGGATACCGATCCAGGTTTGTTTAGTTTGCAATTTACTCTGTAAATTTGTGTTAACTCTCATATTTTGCCTACATAGCTGGACAATTTAAACGTCACAACTTTTTACTTTGTTTTGCCTATAATACTGATCTCATAAAGCTCTCCCCTTTTTATGTAAATACCTGAATCAAGAGAAGAGGATAACTGGTGCATCGAACTGATCATTATATACTGGGTGGGGCAGAACTGGCATTTCGTCTCAAGGGTAACTACAGTACTGACAGTGGTGATTCAAACTGACACCGAACCCATTAAGAGCTTAGCCGTTGGTGGATTCTTCGCTGGACTAACCCATTTGAAGTTACGTAAGATCTTCGTCCCCAGTGAACATTTATATTTGGTCAGAAGAATTTTTATAAAAGATCAGTCACCTTTTTTTTGTTTATTTCTTGGTCGTCAACCAAAACTAGGTTTTATTTTAACTAAAAAAGGCCATCTTAGCCTATGTAGATTTGTGTACATATTCTTATAAGTTTGTTATACGTTTTATTATATAATATCTTTTTATTCGACTTCCTTCCCAACAGAATTCAAGTAATAACATTATCTTTACCTTTTAAAGTAAACTTTTAATTATTTGGTACTTGCAAAAGTCCTGGCGCCCAGCCTAGATTTTGGTGAGAACTCAAATCAATCTAAGCCCGTTTTCACGACCTACTAACTGAGATACCGGTCAATAAGTACAACCCCCAGCTAATTGTGTTACGCCAGCAATTGGTTGGGGTGTGTTGCACTAATTTCGGTCCCCACATGGGAAACCAATATGTTGGACAAACTAAACGATCAATTCAAACTCGATTCAAAGAGCATATGGCCAATCTCAAATATGGTAGAACAGATAAGTCTAATGTTGCCCAACATGCGTTTGAGAAAAACCATAAAATAGTTATTAGAAATTTAAGATTAATTAGGAATGTAACAAATACCAGACAGCTGGATGCAATTGAAAATCACAAAGTGTAAAAATAGTATAAATAGTGACAGAAGGTGAGTAGCCCGCTTTATTGATTAGTGAGTCACGGTTCACCGAACACACATACACACACACACGCATACATACAGCCATACAGACACCATCGTGGGAATAGTCAGAATAGCTTCATAGGACCTCAAAACGTCGAGATCTGACAAAAACTCGATTTTCGAAAATCGGGGTGAAACCAATAACTTCCCGATTTCTGAAAATTTTCAATTTTTTTAGCGGGAAGTTAAAAATGTATGAACCAGAATGCATTATGTATGGGATTAAAACCTCTACTGCTGAATAGCCCTTAACAAGGAACCAACTAAATGTCTACAGAATTTAGATATCTCCAGCCGTTCACGACGTATAAGAAAAATATAGTGTGATGTCACCGCCAATTAAAAAATTTAAAATGTAACTCTTTAGTTTTTTGTCGTACGTTTTCCGATAAAACTAGTTTACGTATTAACATTTTAAAAAAATTAAGGAAAATTCACTTTAACTATTAAGAATTTCTGTTTTTCTATTGTTTGGGAATGTTTCAGTAGGTGTTTACAATATACAGATAGAGCCAATCCGCTAGATACACGAGTAGGGATATGCGCAGTTTACAGTTGCCCGTCCGAATTCGAAGGCAGAACGAAAGTTAACGATTGCGTCAGGGCTCTTGCTGGAAGGCGCACAGGAGATCAAAGACAGTAACGCTAAAGCTGCAGTAAAAATGTTCATCTAAAGAAATTGTTGCGTATTAACGTATTTACGAAAGTCTTAATGTTTCACAATTTCAGTGTTTTTTCCGAGACGCCATAGGTAACAAAACACTAAAATTATGAAAAATATCAAAACGGCACACCATCAAATTTTTTTTTCGAAACAAAAAGTTATTCTAAAGACATAAATTAATATTCTCATAAGTAATAAACAAAAATAGTACCAACTCTAAAAAAATAAAATGTTACAAAAATAAATAAATAATTCAAATTAGATGCTCAAAGAGACCTTCTTGAGCAAGGCAATATGCTAACCTACTGTAAAAACCAATTCTGACATTCGCTCTGCGATCGCCCCATCGAGCTGGCAACAGACAGGCGACTGTAAATTACGCATACCGCTAGTCGTGTATCTAGTGGTTTGGCTCGATCTGTGTCATGTCTACATAAATATTTCAGACCGAAGACAACCAAATAAATATAACAAACAACCACCCGTATATAATTAATACATGAACTAAATAGTGTACTGTTCACCACGCTAACAGATGACCTTGTGCTAATAGGAGAATGTTCTCAGACACGCCATGTTCAATTAGTAATTTAAACATTTTTCAGGTAAGAATTATAAAAACACACTTGAAATTGCCGATGCTTAGGAATAGTCTAAGCAATAACGTGCAAATTCGACGATGAAAGGTTTCCGTCTGCCAGTCGGTAATCAAAGAGACCATATGAGTACCATACTTTTTTATTCTTTGAAATTTCTGGTATAGTGGCCGGGTACGGAAGGGAAGAACATTTTTTTTTAATCAAATGGTTACCGATATTTGTCCGCATAGGTAGTTAGTATATGCACTCCACATACCCCAATTACGTTGGCAGACGACCGGTCGGCGCACGGTAACTGGAAATTGAAAAAAAAAAATTTTGTTACCGGACCAAACCTAGCGCAAAATGTTTGTTTTGATGTGTACAGTAGTGCACTATAGTGGCAGACATTTCTATCGGTCTGTTTTTGAACAATTTGCCATCAAAGTGGCGAAAAATGGATCAAAATTTGAAATGTTGAAAAAAAAATAGTTAAAATTAAAAAACGTCTGCCCAGCCATCTTATGGTTCACAAGGCATTAAAAAACCCTAAACTTAGCTGGTAGACATTTTTGTCAAATGTAACCCCCTCAAACTATCCCTTACGACGAAAAATCAGTTTTTCGTGTCTGTACGTTTTTCTTATAAATATTAAAAAATGCCCTTTGGATATGTTATTACAGTAGCAAATACAAAAATTTGAGCTTTTGAACCCTTACAGGGTTGAAATGATGTCACGCTAACGTTAACCAAACGAGTTGGTTTTGATTAGTTGAACCGAGACGATGGTTTATGTTTAGACATCGTTGTTAATGCAGTTTAGTTTTAATAATCTCCAGAAAATGTCAACTTGGTTGGTGAAACTCACATCGAGTGTTGTACTTTAGGTGTGAAAACTACTTCAGTAGTGTCATTATATCAAAAGTTTCAACCTACTTCAGAATTAAACCTTATTTAATATCCACATCACTTGATAAAAAATTCTTTCCGGAGCTAATTCTTCCTCATTGCAAGTTAAAATCGTATTAAATAATTTTGTATTAAAAGTAAATATAATAAAATCTGATACATCCTGTGAATATCTTAAATGATGCTTGAGATATGAATGCTTTTTATTACAAGCCAGTTGGAAGCTATTGGTCATATTTCAAGATTTTCGTTAGTAGCGAAGAATATTTCGCATCATTTAAGTTTATGGGGTGTATTTATAGGATCGAGAAAGAATTATTGTCTTCCATTAAATACACTACGTTTATGTTATGCAGTAAAAAATGAACAGTCTCATTTGTTTCACCTAAGCTTTTCTTTAGTGCAAGAATTTTACAAATTTTTATTATTCTCGCTAGATATAATTTTTAAGAAGGCTTTTAGAATAACGGGTCTCATTTTTCTCACTGATTGCAACAAAATATTGCACGAATTCTATGAATTTTTATTGTGGTGATATCAAGTGGAGGTTATGTTTTTTAATGTGGGTTATGAGATTCTTACAGACAGCTTGGATTATATTATAAACCTCGATGACGTCGTTATACTTTTATGATGAATAACTTTAATGCAGATACCTAAAATAATATCTTGGCATATTATACTATCTGAAATGTCTGACATTTGAAGTAACATAAAATTTTATTGCTTCTGGTACATTAATTTTTGCTTTTCTACATAGTATATAAGAACATATTATTTGTACAAATAATATCTTTCATCAGAACGATTTAAATCTATAAATAATAATAAATGAACTCGAGCTTTTTCTTTAAAATTATGACGAATATATTGCTTCTAAGGTCGCCGATGAGTATTAAACTGTAAATGTTTGTAAGATAATCACTTGAGATGACAAATGTCAAAGAAAATGAGACTTTCTAATGTATGACAAACATTGTTCGCAATCATTTCACGACTACCTATTACTTTTACCAAATATATTACTCAATTAATACATTCCTCAAATTCAGTTGTCTCTGAAAATAATGGCTAAACTAATAAATTGCTTGAGAACAACAAAATACTTCATGAAATGGAAAAATCTATATATTTAACTCTCACCCAATAGTTTTAATAATAATAATAAAGCAACAGTTCTCGTCCGGACAAAGATAATCATCGCGTAGACTAGACTTTCCTTGTGAATATCAAAATTTCTATTTAACCGTTCAATATGCTTTAAAATCTCCAGTATTTTAATAAAATAAGTTTTATCTCGTACGTCTTTCATTCTTCATATTATCAATTAGTCTCTGTAACGTTTAATAATATACTGCTTCATAAATTACAGTATTAGCGGCTGAATCTACTTATCCAAAAGTACACTAATCAACTCGTCTAATTTGGACCTTTTCAAAACTTAGAACCAATTCAAATATTAACTCTGACGCGACAAAAGAACTGCAATATCTCTTCTCAAATTATCATTTGTTAAAAATAAGAAGCAACTAAAATAGATTCAGTATAACCATGTCAAAAAAAATCCTATTCAGAAATTCCATTTTTACTGGGTTTCATTAACCTTTTAGTTTCTTATTATGATGTTGTCTGTATCTCACGACGTTTCAGATTTATCAATAAATAAACATCATCAGAGTCCATTTTTGAAGTACAACAGCTCCCTTACGACTAATTTTGAGACGCATGTCTATATGAACTATTTTTCATCAAATATCAGGAATAACTTACTTAAATAAATTTCGAAATACTGTCCTTATACTGTGTAACGTTATGTATGTTGTAAGATTGTATCACAACGTTGCATTTTTCTAAAATTAAACAATTTTCGTTCTGGATAAATGACGCGTTCTGTGAGGTGCGTGATTATGGTTTTGTAGATAAACTGTACTTGTTCTTATTAATTCCATTGAATTTCAGTAATTTTGAATTTTATTACAAAATTATTGTGGGTAATTACACACATAGAATTGTCATATACCACATACGTACTATGTATATACTATGTATGAAATCCACGTGGATATTCAATGTATATGCATCATTTATTCATGTACCTATATTGCTAGAAAATACACTTGATCAGCATTTCTACGTTCAAACCTTGTGATAAATGTGTTAACGTGGATCTAAATTTCACATAATATGAACATAACGTGGATATAGCTTTTCTGATATACCAATAATACTTTCCATGTATGTAATACCATCTGCCACGTAGATATTGTATACACCTGACATGTATCTGTAGTATTTCCTTTCATAACACGTATATACCTATATCTTACTGATAAGAAAATGTTGGTATATATAACAACTATATATTTAACTCTACTTCATGTTCATATTATATCATCAGTGTATGCACACAGTAGCCAAACTCTAAAATAATATTTTTCGTAACACACAAAGGATAATACAGAGATTAATTGACCTATTTAGTATGTAGTTATTATCTCTGATGTACGCCATCACGGACTTTTTTTCTTTGCAGTAAAACTGCACTGCGAAAGTCCTGCATCCATAGTCATCTAATTACCATCTTGTTATTTTATCCATTACGTTTGATTTCAATAATGAAACGTTCTTTTTTTTACTCCTGATATCTCATAACATAACTGAAAGGTGAAAATGACATGTAGCTAACTCCATCTAACAATGTACTGTACATTATCGAAATAAAATAGCATTTGACTTTTTATGGTTAATTTGGTATGTTTGAATAAAAACAAAATCGAACATACCTCGCAAAGAAAAGAAAAAAATTGGAGAATTTTAAATTATAAATATTTTAACACTCATTTTAACACTCCTTTTAACACTCATTTTAACACTTAAATAGAAAAATTCATAATATACTAACTTTATCATTGATAAAGCTTATAAAATAGCTAATTATAACTGAAAATAAAAATTTCAGTAAATATTCCTCAGACATGTTTGTATATATTGTATGATAGGCACTGCTACCTACTTCCTTCTCCTAAGAGGGTTTTGGAGGGTAGCTACCCGGATCTCGTTATTTTGTTTGGAGGCTGAGTCATGTTTCGATTATAAAATACTTAAAAAGACGAAAAAAGGGCGCCAGTAACCATTTGTAATAAAAACACCTATACCCAAAAGTAAATATTTCTTAAACTTAGAACTGTGGCTACTCAGTGGCCTTAAAATCATTCATAGGTATTTAAAATCCAAAATCACCATAAAAAGATTTATTGTGATAATTAACAATAATAATAAAATGTATAAGGAATAAGTTACCTCAACTGGTGTAATAACAGATACAGTTGAACTCTAACCTGGTTGAATTACCTAATTCCTCACATTAAAATAAAAATACAACTAGGTTATAAGCTGAAGGCTTCAAGTGAAATTTTGTGGGCTGAAGGCCAAAAAGAAAATGTTTATTCGGATGAAGGTCTAAAAACAATCAACCAAATGTCGAAAATTGAGTGTTCTTCCGAAGGTTCCAGTTTAGATGTCTCACCCTACATGATCAAAACACGTGATATTCAGGGAACCAATTGTGTAGGTAATCTTCACACAACGAAGGTTCAAACACCAACGGGTGAATCCAAATGGTGCATCCAACCAAGGATTTCGTTAAAACTTCTGTGATATTACATCAGCAGGAAGTGATCCAGAAACTTAAACTTCAATTGTCCATGAAGGTCTCGATCGAGTAAAATTGCTTCGTCAAAAAAATACAGAGGTCCAAGGACTTCGTTACAGTTCATGAGAGTAAATAGCTTGGTAAACAGATTAGGTTCCATAGAAGTAATTAAGCCTCAAATTAATAAAGTAAGGTCCATAATAAAAACACCAATTAGACTTCGGTATGATTCACTATGTAACATAATCTATGATGGAACAAATTTAATATGGAGGTTCTCTCCTTATTTTGATAGCAAGTGCGGAACGGGAGTCCAGTGGCGGCCTAAGGGGAGCTAAAAAAAGGAACTATATATTACTAATAAGTAACATTAAAGTGTACATCACACCAAAATCATGTCCTATTAAACAGTGTATATTCATTTGGTCACAATGACCGTTACAGCACATTGTAAAATAAAACAAACATTCATCATTCACTTAGTCCTACAATGGTACAAAGAACGATGTCTACAGGGTATCTCACCAGGAACTTCATCGATCGATATAGGGAAAAGTACGCACCAGAAAGTTTTGAAAATTTAGAGAGCTACTAATTGCAGTGTGGCCAACCTAACTAATATAATTACAAGCATTTGGCACTTCCGGTTATACCGGAAGTCGATAACAACTTGCTTATTATAAACGGAACACCTTATATATTTTAGGGTTCGAAAGGAGCATAAAATTCTGAGTAAAAAACATGGATACCATATGCCTAAACTCAGCTGTTTCAGAGATATTTGACATTTTAAAATAATTTTGACGGTTGTAATGGTTTACAATAATCTTTATAACTTTCTTCGCGTGAAAGATACTCATTTGCTTTTTGGCATGCAGAAAGGTGAAGGTAAGGTGAGCTATGCTCTACAGTTTAAAGAAATTCAATAACAGCATACCAAGTGTTCCATTTTTGATGTTACATTTTGTAAAGTTCAAACCGCGAAAACTTGCTTAATTCAAATGGAACACCATTTTGTTACATCAATTTATGTAAAATTAAATTCTTTTTTTTTATATCATTGGAGTAGATCAGATATACATTATTTCTTCTGCAACCGTGTACCCATTTAGGTTTTAAGTAAACTGTGTTTAATTACTTCCTCACCCCTCAAAGTGACGGAGTTATGTATTCGTGAAAAAAATTTTGAAAATTTTTATTACATTTCTAGACGAATTTCGACGAATTATGACGATACACAAAATTTCAGACAGAAAAAATTTTCTGTCTATGTATCTATGTATGTGTGTCTGTGTGGTTCGCGACAGCAGCTACAGTTTTTGAGATAAAGCTTTCAAATTTGGTACACACATTCTAGAGGTCAAGGAAGAGATTGAGTTCATTGATGAGAAAAATCGGTCCCAATGTATAAAAAAGATATGTGACATTCCACCAATGCGACTTTTTTGAAATGTCAAAATGTGCCTTTTTTGAAACGTCAAAGTGACTTTTTGAAACGTCAAAATGTGACTTTTTTGAAACGTCAAAAAATGTGACTTGAAACGTCAAAAATTATTTCTATTATAAACTCCACCACACATCGAGTTTTACTACGGTGAGGAAGCTCTGATACCCAAGTAATTGGCAGTGGTTTTTTATTTAATACTATAGTAGGCATGTAAAATTTAAATGATAGTAATTAAATATATATTGGCAATTGTTAGAAATGACAAACATAACTTTTCTTGTAATGATATGAATTCTTTTTTATTGATGATTTCAAATTTATATATCTACTGGAAAAATTAATTGTTGTATGTATTGTCAATGCTAATAAAGTTACTCTACGAATAATATTTAGTGAAAATATGGTTTTAGAAGTTTAACTATTAACCAACTTAAATTATATTATAATCGATTAGAACGGTAGAATTATATAAATTTGGTTAAAGTTACTCCTATATTGGTATAGAGGGTATATCAGATAACGAGGGTTAATGTAATGGATGACGATTCAAAGTAGGAGAGAAATTTGAGCAAAAGCACAGTTATTTTAGCGCAATCGGAAGGATAAGAGTTAAAATGGAACTACTAAATGAACCATTCAAATTATATAGTCGTGATGGAAATTTAACAAAGGTCGTTAATTTGAGAAATACATTCATATCAAATATATAGTTTGACATGAATGTATAGTATATATAACTCCAGGTAAAGTATAATCATAAAATATAGGCCCAATAATTTTGTTTCTGAAAATTCCACACCAAACGCTAACAGTTTTTCTTCCTGATTTTTTTATTTGTTTTACTAATCTTTTTCTGTTGTGCTTGTTTTCCCGCCACCTTCGATTTTTCCTGTTAAAAACTCCTGCCGTAGAAAAGGATGATTCATTAGTCCATAATATTTTAGTAAAAAATCGGGATCTTCATCCAACTTTTGAATCATCGGGCGGCAAAAGTCCAGCCTTTTCCTTTTGTGAGCCTCTGTTAAAACTTGTATGGGTAAAATTTTATATGGTCTGTAGCTGTTATTTTTTAATGTACGTTGTATTTTGGAATAACTTTTACCTAATTGATTGATTGCATTATTTATACTATATTCAGAATTTTCTAAAAAATAATACAATATTTCAAAAAAATGTATTCGCGAATAAATATGTATGGGCTTGTCTTAGCTTATTTTACCCTAGCTGAAATAAAGCAGTATATCTAGCTGTTCTTCCTGATTTGCTTGAACTACACGCTTTTTTCTACTAAACCTGGAGGTATTATTCACCTTTCGGTAAATATTTTTTAACGTATTTTCTGATGGTGTTGGACGATTTGGATACAACGCCCTATATGCTCTTTTTGCTGCACGTTTATTTTTATTATTTTGTATATAACAAGTAAATATTTGGACTTTTTCTTCCTCACTATAAACCATTTTGATTATTTCATTAAAGAAATGTCACTTATCAAACATAATAGTTACCATTTTCCTAGCTCACTTTAATAATGGTAACTTGTTCACATTTATAGTAACTAGTTTAACTAAGATAATCGAAGTTTAATAACTCAAAAACGGTATACGGTAAGGGTAAAATATGGTATATTTTTGAAATCCGGAACAAAGGATCATTCCAAAAAATTTAATAATATCCCATTTAAAAAAAATATATAATTTTTTGTATCCCCTAAAATCTGCACGCTACTGTACTTTTGATAGCATTTTAATAAAATTCAGTTATTACCATACAACTTTTATTTAAAACTTTTTTTTCTATAGGCAATAATAACGATGATAATGGGTGGGTAATTTATAATGAATAACCCCGTACAAGTGACATTTATTTAAGAATTTTTTCCGTATTTAAAAATATCCAGTTGAGGGATGATTGGTTTTGGGGATAGAGTTCGTACTCAATAGTAGGCATGTAACTTATTTACTGCAAATCATCCTGACCGTCCAAGGATTAGCCAATCTAGTGTGAGCAAAATTTAAAAAAATTTAGAAAGTTTGGCCACGTTAGAGATTTACCTAAAAGCTGACCAAAAAAGATACCTGAAGATGTTAAGATAAATGTCCAGTTACGCGTTCAAGAGAATCCTCATGTGATGGTTAGAGAACTCTCAAGAAACTAGGATTTGGGATCAGTATCAAAAATTCTTCGAGCACCCAAGTACCAACCTTATAAAGTACACCTGTTGCATGAATTGTCGGAAGACGACTTTGATCGAAGAATGAATGCAATTCTGCGAGCAAATACATAGAATGCACAGTGAAAATTTAAATTTAATAGAACATATTATTTTTTCTGATGAGCCCACTTCCTGTTTTAGTGGTCATGTAAATAGACAAAATTGCAGATACTGGGCGACATGAAATCCTCATTGGATGCAAGAGGTTCAAACGCAATTTCCTCAGAAAATTAACGTATGGGAAGGAATTATCGGCAATCGAATTATTGGGCCTTATTTCTTTGAAGGAACACTAAATGGGGAACGCTATTTAGAGTTTCTTCAATTCGAACTTATTCCTGCTTTGGCTGTTCTGTTTCCCAACCCACAGGACCCTGAAGTGCCAATAAGGTTCCAATAAGACGAGGCACCGTCCCACTATGCGATCGCTGTTCGTTAATTTCTAAATGCAACCTTCCCCAATGATGGATTTGTAGGAGGGAACCTATTGAGTTGCCGCCGAGGTCACGTGATCTAACCCCTTTAGATTTTTTCTTAAGGGGTTAATTAAAATCCATAGTCTATGGGAACCGACTTAACAACCTTAATGACTTAAAAGAAAGAATACGCCAGGAAATCCGACTAATATCACCAGAAATGATTCACAATGTCCAACAAGGAATAATTAATCGAATTCAAAAAATGCATTGAAGTACATACACGGGCAACACATTGAACATGTATTAACTTTGAAAAATTTTTTAGAGTTAGTGCAATAAGTTTGTAAATAATACAAGAACGCAATATTGAAACTTAATACGTACCTAGTTGCAAACTGACATCCATCCAAATAATAGTATAGAATGGAGTTAAAGTACTCTGTGTTTCGCATTATAATAAATACTACAAATGCGCTGTCTAACGCAGTATATATCGTAGTATGAGAATGCGCATATTGCAATTCCATATCCTACCACATTGCAGACTGAGATCCATCTGTATAATAGTATAGAAGTGAAATACGCTGCCAGGTACTGAAGTTGAGGTGTCGTTACGTTGTACATCGCATGATGTAGTTATTTAACGACATGTTAATAAGTGCCCTCAAGATGATGCCAAAGCTAAGTAAACGACAATTGTATTAAATATAATTCAGGAAAGCACCTTCTGGACAACACATTTTTTTATCCTAAAAAGAAAAGTGATCTTTAAGATAAATCATAAATTTAGTACTTATTTTAAATTAACCAAATAAATATTTCTTACAATATATCCTTAAACAAACTATTCAAGCCTCATATACAGGGTGTCCCAACCAAAAGTAAGAAACTGAATAACTTTGGAGATAAAATTTTTTTGAAAAATTGGTGAAACACGTCGACCTTGTTTCCAAGGGGGACATATTTTAATGTAATACTTGTATATCTATCATCATTCCTCCACCCTACACGGCCACCCCCTCAAAAAATTCAAATAGCAAGGGGGGTCAAGTGATACATCTTTCAATTCAATAGGTCTTTCAATTCCCTACATAACTTTCAATTCCCTACATAACTGTGTATTTTTTTTTAACTTTTATCGATTCGTGCTTAAGGAAAATAGTTTTATTTTTGATGATTACACACAATCGAAATCATTTAAAAAGTCTAAAATACACGGCACTGGGTATTGGAATTTATAAAAAAACTACATTTTTTAGGGCTCTCAAATCAACACTAGTTTTTTCGACAAAAAACACTTTCCTTGTCCGTTTAGTTTTAGAATAATAAAAGACTAAATATTTGATTGTCCTTGAACATTAATTTGTTCACAACCAATTTTAAATCGAGATACATTTTACCAGAGTGAGTACTCAAAATGGTTTATACCCTTCAGGACAGAATAGAAATTGTCAGCATTTATTTTAAAAACGATAATTGTGCTAGAGCTACGGAGCGCATATTCAATAGAAATCACTCAGATAGAAGGGTTGGTTCTCAGTATGTTTTGCAATTATTGACAAAATTTATGGAAACAGGTTCTGTAGGAAACAAAAAGCATGAACCTCAGCGACCGATTAGGAATGAAGCAGTCGAAGTGGCAGTTCTGGGTCATTTGCAGATGGATAATACTCAATCGATCAGGTAAGTAGCTGCCGGTGTATCACGAAGCAGTGTTCATCCAATTGTAAAAGCCCACAAATTCCATCCACATAAATATAAACTGGTACATGAATTAAACGAAGATGATCCCGATCGTCTGCTTGAATTCTGTGAGATTTTTGGTGAACAATTAAACGGTAATGCCAATCTACTGTACAATACGTGTTTTTCTGATGAATCGACATTTCAGTTAAATGGGGAGGTAAACAGGCACAATTGTAGGTACTGGAGTGAAACTAATCCACATTTGTTCATGGAAACTCATACTCAAAGGCCTCAGAAGTTAAATGTTTGGGCTGGCACCTTAGGGAATCACACTGTCGGGCCTTTTTTTATTCCTGACAATTTAAATGACGAAAGGTACCTCAATATGTTAGAAAATAACATCGACCCAGTAATTACTCAAATCCTCGAAGAAGACGATAATCTTTGAGAGGGCGAACTGTTTTTTCAACAGGATGGGGCACCCCCACATTTTACTATAGCAGTCCGTCAATTTTTGGATAATTGGTTTCCTGAGCGATGGATTGGAAGAAGAGGTCCTGTGGAGTGGCCCGCTGGGTCACCCGATTTAACTCTCTTGGATTTCTTTCTGTGGGACATTTGAAATCGAAGGTATTTGCAACAAAACCCGCATCTCTGGAAGAGTTACGTGAAAGAATTGTTCGAGAATGCCGTTTATTGACTCCAGATGTGTTCAGAAATGTTCGTACAGAATTTCAAGACAGATTATATTACTATATGAAAGTCGGTGGGGGTCATTTTGAACAATACATACGATAATTTAAACTGCTTCTTTCATTTTTATTTCCCAAACCTAAAATAATGAAACAATTATTTCTCAGGAACGAATCGTTAAAAGTTTTAAAAAATACACAGTTATGTAGAGAATTGGAAGACCTTTCAAAAGGTGGATCACTCGACCCCCTTTGCTATTTGAATTTTTTGAGGGGCTGGCCGTGTAGGGTAGAGGGATGATGATAGGTATATAAGTATTACATTAAAATATGTCCCCCTTGGAAACAAGATCGACGTGTTTCACCAATTTTTCAAAAAAATTTTATCTCCAAAGTTATTCAGGGTACCTACTTTTGCTTGGGACACCCTGTATAACAATTTTTTAAAGAATGCTTTCTTTAAACATTCAAATTCAACGTCTCGCGTAAATATATAGCAAAGCTATCTACAGTCTTCAAAAGAATGTAGGTGATGAGTATGTATAATTGAAGATGATAGATATTAGAGATTAGATAAGAGACTTAATGTAATAAAGTCGAAAGGTTAGCTAATGGACTAAGTTAGTTTTCTCCTGCGTCTGATACTGGCGATCTTTTAACTAAAAAATAATCGGAGATGAAATATTGGTCATCTGTAATCGACAAATAGGTACTTATTTGTCGATTCTTTTAGCACACGCCCTGAAATTAGAACTTAAAAGCTTCATTTGTTAGCTTTGAATTATTTAACAATTAACTAATACGTAATAAGAATAGAAACTATACAGACATTTTATTAATGGCAATAATAAAGCTCAATTTTACTTCTTAAAACTTTTTTATTACAATATATTATAAAGTACAATCTGCAAAACATAAATACAGACTAATTACTTACCAAAAGTACAGAAAAATGTGTTGTGACTAAAGAAAATATTTCATTAATATTTTTTTTAGCCTACTACAATCGTTGAATGTGAAACTATCCATACTTGTTAGTCAACATTGCAGTTTACACCCAATTAAAGTATAGTGAGTATTAAAGCATACCTACTGAACAAAAAAAACATCGTAAATATGAAAGATTCATAATATTTTGTTACGATGTAAAGTTGTACTGAGAGTATTATTAACATTCCAGTAACCACTGAGAGTCATGATATGTTCTGAAACTTAACAAAATCCTTGTAATAAAACAAGAAAAATGTTTCTGTTTAAAACTTGTTACTTTCTTAGAATGACACTAACATGTAAGAAAAATTATCAATTAACTTCATTAATATGTTTGATATATTTTAATACATTACCTAAAACTTCCCCAAGATAATGGCAAAAAACATTTAAGTTACATTACCTACATTACCCAGTAACTTACTGTGTATTTTACATACCTACATCATAGGGACTAGCAGCTTCTGGTGGTCAGGTCTCGCCATCTATCGCTTTAGTTTTAAACCGTGTCAAGAACTTTATTAGGAAAATGTATAGTTGTTGATTAAATAGGCAGTAAATACGATTTCAAAAACCAGTATTAAAACTATTGATATTCTAATATAATTATAAAAATACAAACAAACTTGCTTTTTCACAAACACGGCTTCATATTCTCTTGTGATGTGATCAACATACATAAAAAAATAACGGATGATTTTTTTTAAAGGAAAACACCCCTCTATCTCCATTAATATTGTATTTATACTATTGGTTCTCTGGAACTTTTTTTATAATGGCTGAACTATCTTCCAGTTTCATCGAATATAACCTTAACTTCCGAAATTTAAATGGGACACCCTGTATTTCTTATGCATCATTATAGACCAATTAATTCTTGCAGATGGAACCATATCTCTAACATCAAAAATAACTTAGTTATGCAAGAAGAACTGTTTTTTTATTTATTTTATTTCATTTTACAATATCTAGGAACACAGGTGGCTTTGAAAAAATTATAAAATTATAAATGAACAAATGTATTTTACACTTGAAAACTATTTTCAAAAATGCAACCATTTCTATTGAGGCAAGCTTCAATCTTTTGTAAAGGGTGTTGAGTCGACCTAAATATCATATATTCTGGAATAGTTTGTAATATCTCTTGCGCCCGGTTTTTCATTATCTCCTTATTTTCCTATTCGTTGCTATAAATTTGATTTTAATGTAACCTCATAGAAAAAAATCCAGAGGATTTAAATCGGGGGACCGTGCTGGCCATATGAATGGTCCATTATTTCCAATCCATACGTCGGCGTAAGTATTCGTTAAATACTGCAGTGGAGTTATGAGGCGGGGCACCATCGTTGTGAAAAAAGATTTGTCATCTCCTCGCCACAGGAAGGTTATCGAAGTCATGTTCCATTTGACGGAGAATGTTTACATAATTAGCTCCATTTAGATTATCGTCATAAGAATATGGACCAACAATACTATTATTTATTAAACCAACCCATACATTAAATTTCTAGAATTTCTGAACATTAGTTGCTTTATACAATTACTGATTTCCGTGGCCCAGTAGTGATGGTTATGTCCATCAAATACACCATTATTGGTGAAATTAGCTTCATCACTTTACAAAATATTTCTTAAAATTCATTATTCCCTTCTCAAGAAACCATTCACAATATTCAATTTTCTTTCTAGGTCACCAACTTCCAAGTGTTGATGAAGTTCGTATTTGGAATACAAATTTACGTATTTTTAAATACAAATGTTAAGGTATCATAAATAATTCTTTGTTCAATATTCATTAAATTCAATACACTTAGCATAGTATTGATTAATGTATATCTATTACATTTTAAAGTGGCTCCCATGTCTCTATTTTGTACTTTTTGTAATGCTTGAGTTGACACTTGTTAAGGAAAATAAGTATAGTTCCACAATAATCAATGTTTGGGGAAATCATAGACTTATAATTGGTTCATTTAGCCAACATCGAAATTAGCATTCATGTCAAACAAATTAATAATTAATTTACTTATAACGTGTCATGTAATGTATGTTATGAATAATTTTCTGGAAAAAATTTGGGCAATAATTGCAATAAAATTGAAAAATGAGTACGGATTTATAACCTCAACTTTCTAGTTTAGTTCAGTGTCTAAATTTACTTATATTGTGTATTCAATGGCCAAAATTAGGCACCTAGATTTTAAAACATTATTTTTCATGATTACTAATAATGCGTAATTTGAAATAGATACCTTCGTCTCATCCATTTTGATTAATAACTACAAGAATAATCGAAGTAGACACTATAGTAACATCATAAATGCGGTAGAATATATTAACCAAACAATAGCTGAAAAATATAAACTTCATAAACGGCATGCACAAACACAAACAACTCTGTGCTCTGTAAATAAAGTTGTATCAAAGTACATTCCGAATTTCGAGTGACGTGATTCAAATTGAACTTTAGGATTTGCTTTCTGAATAAAAATCAAAATATTGGAAAAATCCGAATTTTATTGCTACCAGTATAAAGTACAAACTTAGCAGTTAGGTATGAAATATGATGTCAGCTAAATGTCCTCCAGCTCCGCTGACATGATACCATTCTTTTAGCGAAGTTTTTCATAACGCTTTCGCATAAATGCGGCTCTATTTCAGCAATTGCACCTCTGATGTTCTCTTTTAGCTCTGGAATCGTAGCAGGTTTGTTGACATAAACTCTTTCCTTCAAATAGCCCCACAGAAATAAGTCTAATGGGGTTAGATCGCAAGACCTCGATGGCCAATCGATGTCACCCCTCTGAAAGATAACACGACCAGGATATTTGGTTTGAAGTAAAGTGACTGTTTCACGTGCTGTGTGACATGTGGCTCTCCATCCTGTTGAAACCACATGTCATTCAAGTTCAAATTGTTGGTTTCATTGAAAAAAAAAAACCGTTTAGCACGCTCACTTGGCACATTTTTTCGTCCAAAAAGTGGTCGAAGTTTTCTTAATGTAATCGTAACTGATCGCCTGTTTTCATAATAAATTTGTACGATATTTATGTGTTGCTGCACAGTATACGGCACCATGATGAATTTGCCATGTGTTTCGATACCAACTGTACAAATGCAAACTTCCAACGTTCACACAATGCAAATGGCGCGTAATTTAAATCCTAAAGTTCAATTTGGATCACCCTTTATAAAACGTTTTAAAAACATTTTGTATAAATAGTTTATTTATTAGAAAATAAATGACTCATTTAGTGGAAATAAATGTTAGTGTCCGTTTTCTATTAACATGACAATATTGTTGAACTGTGACTTTTTGAGACATGTTCTTATTAGATTGTTTCTACATTTTAGTAACATTAAACCATCATCACATGAACGATTTGAATATAACGTTTTAAGCATGATCACAAAAGAATGTTTCTTCAAATAAGGTTATCTTAACATAATAAGATCGTTTCTACAAATGTTATTTAGAAAACAAACTAAGTATGTATTTTAATAATGTTATAAACGACATTTTAAAATGAAGGTATTTATTAAACATTGTATTAACTTACACAGGATGTTTATAAAAATATCCTTCTTGTTACTTATCCGCAACGTTATAAAATGTCCTTTGGATATTTTATTTTTAGGCGGTATATAATATTCATATAGACACTGCTAAATACATATATCCCTGAAGATACGGCGATACATTTTACTTGATGTAGATAATCCGGCAAAAATATCTTCTGTCACAAACCCTAACCTCAAACTATAGCTTCTTCGATTTATTACACTACTGCAGACCAGTATGAATGTTTGTTTCCTTACATATCTTCTTATATTAATAAAATAAGTTAGTTAATAGAAAACACTGTTAATAGACAGAAAGAAATCTATCAGTGGTCAACTCTAATTTAAGAATATTGTGATGTGATTGGGTCATATATTTAAGGCTCGTTTTGTACATTGAACATTTCGGTTCTTTATACGTCAAAGAAATGTTCATATAATCGATTGTCCCATTCCTCGTATGCCAAAGAATGATTCGTGCTATAAATTATAGCTGAATACACACATTTTGTGCTTCAATATGTGGGTCTTATTTATAAGTAAATCGTGTGCCTTTTAGTAAAATGAAATCATTACATTAAAGATGAAGCTATGGAATAGCTAATGGTTTCATGAAAAAAATAGCAATTTTATTTTATTTTTTGCACGAAGTGTGTCCACGGATAGGGTTGCCAAGAGGAAAAATTTTTTTTATTTAATCATTTACGAAAAGAAGTCAATCTGTACAATAAATTCTGCCTCTCTTAAAACTCTTAAATGACTATTTAGATTTAATTTTATATACAGGGTGTCCAGTGTTGAAGTAAAATTTTCTATATTTGGTGTATTACGAAAAAAAATTTACTCTTTATTTAAAAATGTGCATCTCATAAAGACACTAAATACCTCTAAATCTTTGAAATGTTTAATTAATTACGAGGTTTCCCACGCCAGAAGCTTCGAATTTTTTTTTATTTGTCAAAACTAGTTCTTTGTAAAATAGAGAGCTTCTCTCAAAAGCCTACAAATAGCTATTCAAATGTTGATTTGTGTATCCCAGGGTCATCAATAAGAACAATTTTTATAGAATAGAAAAAAATATTTAATAAAATTATTACCCAATCCGTAAGCCATACTATTATTATTTTTTTGTTTCTATTAACACTGTACTCAGTGTACTCCCCACAAACTCGCGCCATATTTGAATAGAGTTTTTCTGTTGGTCGGTCGTATTTCTAAAACCTATAACACCAAGCAACCGCTTGACTAAATCAAGATCTTAAATTCGGCGTCGGTCATTGCGTTCTGGTGTTTTCTAGAGGTTGCAGTTGTTATTCGTTGTTTCTGATTGCTATTATTCCCATTCATATAAAAAAGTTGTTATTATCAACACTGGTGTACATTTGTGTATATTAAGATACATAATAAAAATTATTGATATTGACTAAATGTTATAAACAATAAAGAATTTTAAATTTCGTATAAGTACTTATTTCAAACTTGACGTTTTATCATTTTAATATCTCAAAAATTGCATTTCAAGTTACAGTTGTGAATTCCTGTTTTTATTAATTTGTAGTGTGTAAAAGTAATTGTTGCGTATAATGTTCTGCGCAACCATAAATTAGTGAGGCGTGGCTTAACTATTTCTGTTCATTAAAGATGGTATAGGTGGAATGAAGCAAATTATTTTCTTTTATTGTTAGTAAATTAAGTTCGTTTTCCATTTCCCGGGTTCAAATCCTAGCTTATACCCTGACAAAATCGAAAGGAGTGGTTGTATGCTTGCGTTTTTCACCCCCGCTCATTCAGCTCCGGCTATAGATTTGGTTGTTGTCTAATTTACATGTAATATGATTTCGCATATGTAGATGATAAAAGTGAATTCTACAGATATCCATATAACTCGGTAAATGTCTTGTTACAATTATATCGTAAATACTGTAGCTCTTTGGGAAAAATATTACGTTCCTAAGCAACCACCAACTTTAAAACTTGGTTTATTTTCTAAACTGATATTCACTGAAAAAGAAAAGATTTGTTACATTACACACAACATCCAGTTTTTGTTCATAATTTAATTAATATACCAGTAAAGTTCATATTAATTTTTCATTAGCTCAGTGTAATAAATTACACGCCGACATGATGGAGGCTGTCCTTTAGGCAACTATTGTGACAAGCACAGTATCTGCAATTAATTATAGTTAGATGGGGGTTGCGGAAATCCACTTCCAATCAGATATTAGACTTGGGATGGGCTGAAGGCCAGATAAATTGAATTATGACTTTATAGTGACAATTTGTTTGCTTGTTTCTAATATGAAAGACTTCCCTCTGGATTTTTTCACAAATCCAGCTGTTCATAGCGCTAGAATGTTATGGCTAAAAAATTATTTCTAATCCTAATTATTTTTTGTAATTGGAATTGCAATAATTAGAATGCACTAAATTTTGAACTTAAAATGTGACCATACTTTTAAACAAATTTTCCTGGTTTTTGAATTACATATCTTTATTTCATTTTTTATTCATTTATTAAACGTTGGTCTATTTTCCCTACAAGGCCAATCATCAACGTTAGGAGACGAGCTACCCCCAACCTGGATATTTTGCCGAGCCTCCTCACTATCGAGAAGAAGGAATTTTTTACTTGCCTAACACCTAATAGACAAGGGACCGACTGCTTTACATCATCTCCGAAGGATGGTATGTCACCTGCTAGAAGGCGGGACGAGGTTGCCGAGTTTCACTAGGGTTACCATCCAAATTACTAATTGACTACTGTTGCTTAACTTTTGTATCGAAATATGAATATGTTATGGCTGATCTACGCTCGTTCTTGAGAAAGTAACTGCAAAACAAATTTTTCGTTTTTGACTAGTTAAAATATCATTTTAAGTCTAGATCGTGTAGTACAAAAGTTAAAGGGCATTTAATTTTAAATCAACTATGTTTGTGGGTAGTTGAACAAACAATAACACAACTATTTATCTAAAATGACCAGTTTCTGCATTTATTACTAGAGCTGTCCGAGGTGGCTGGAGTACAGCCACGGTCTTGCGATGGCGTCACACGTGCCGATTTAGAAGTGATTTACGCTGCAGTCTTACTTCAAAGGTTAATGTGTGAGGTTGTATCTATAAATTATACATAATGTCAAACGCGCCAAAGGGTAAAAAACGACCGTACGCGGACATAGTGAATAAATTTATCGGTGAATTTCCGGATTTATTCTATGACGGATGTAAAATAATTTGTAAAGTTTGTAATCAAGACTTAATGTGCTGGCACAAAACAGATTGTCGTCGTCATCAATACCGTGCAACATCAAAATAAAAAAAATGGCATGCCTTTGACAACTCAGTTTATGTTTGATTTATTGTTAATGTTAATAGCCTGTAATATTCCGCTACACATACTGGATAAACAACCATTTCGGAAGTTTTGGAATAAATACAATCCCCAGGTAAACTTACCAAGTCGTACATCGTTACGTAGATATATTCCAGCTGTTCGTGAAGACATTGTAAATAGGATTAAATGTGGATTAAAAAAATACACGGCTCTGGTTATGTATTGACGAGACGACAGATTGAAAAAAAATTCTATTTTAAATATTATAGTACGTGTACTGGGCCCTCTTAAACTAACATTTCCACTTTTACTAGCTAGTAAAAGACTAACTGCGTGTACTGGCGAAATAATTACGGGGTGTTGGAGACATTCGAAAAATTTGAACTTTCAACAAGTCAAGTATTGATGTTTGTGACTGATGGTGCTGCGACAATGCGCATGGTAGGCCGTTCTTTTCAAAGAGATAATTGTAGGTTTTTACATGTTACGTGTAAAGTGCATGCGTTACATCTTGTGGCAGAAACGATTCGAAAATGTTTTCCATAGGTAGATGCATTAATAGCAAATACAAAAAAAGTTTTTGTCAAATCTCCTAAACGGCTTCGGGCATTTCACAGACAGTGTCCTGGTATCCCTGAACCACCAGAGCCGATTCTTACACGTTGGAGAACGTGGTTGAAAGCGGCTTTTTATTATGCTGAATATTTTCAACAAATAAAAGCTGTGATACTACAGTTCAACCCTAACGAGGCTGCAGCTATTAGGGAAAACCAGACAAGCTTTCAAGACGTTTCCCTTGAAACAGATTTAAAAAACTATTAATAACAATTATAGAGGACTACACGACGCAATAGAAAAATTGCAAAATAGTTCGTTGTCGTTAGTGGAATCGCTGCAAATACACAGCTACAGGCTATAACTGACGCAAAAAATAATCGCGTTAGTGAAAAATTCGAGAGTGTATTACAGAAAGATCCTGATTTTAGTAAATTAAGACAAATTTGTGATGGTGCATCTACAACTTCGTTAAGTGAGTTCACAGATTGTTTTACTTATGCCTGTATTACATCCGTAGATGTCGAATGGTCATTTTCAAAATGCAAAATATATTTTTTCACCAAAGCGAACATCGCTGACGGAGACAGCTGTAGAAACATACCTGATGCTATTATACTATAGATCTTCCCACTTTGTGATGACGACAACCAAACTACTTCATAAATCTGCTTAAAAGGGTGAGTTTTATACAAATTTTTATAAAATGTAACAATATTGTTAAAATTTATTTCTATTTACTGTACTTATTCAAGTATTATGATATGATGTAAACATATGAGTCATATGACGGCTCTGTCGGCCAGGTGACCTTGAACAGCTCTATTTATTACATGTTTTCATCAGAATCTACAAAGTTGTATTACAAAGGATTTCAGCTAGAAATTATTCAACAACACGCTTACCAATTTAGCGACGTTTTTGCATCACTATTAACCAGTTTCATCAATATCTTAGGCGGCTCGTCCACTTGTGCAATCAATTACAAACGACCAGTTTCATGAAACCAGTTTTATGAAACCGGTTTCGTCTTTTCGCGTCCATTTGCGCAACCCATTTTCAAATATATTTGTAACGATATCGTCACCTGTCTAGTGTTCTGTGCCTTGTATTTACAAAGCAGGAAAATACAAAAGCTCAAAGCATTTTTTTAAATCACTTGTATCCTATACAAAAAATTAAAAAGATCAGAAACAACCGCTCTTTCCATAGATCGCTTGGAACTAGTCAATACGCGACCAACAGGTTTGGTTTCAGGTAACTGGTTTCGTCTGATGTACATCGCGGTCACGTTAGTGAACGGACATGCATTGCTTGTATAGCATAAATCCATTCGCGACTGGTTGCATGGTTGCACGTAACTGGTTGCCTTATTATGGTTCAATCACAAACGACCAGTTTCATGAAACCTGTTTTATGAAACTGGTTGCGTTTTTTCGCATCTAATTGCGCATCCCATTTACAAAAATATTTGCAGTGTATTTGCCATTAATTTGAGTACTTGTCAACATTAGAACCGACCTTTGAGAAATTTTGTTTTTATAAAAAAAATAAAAATTATTTCTAGTACCTACCTGTATCTTTTACGGCTCCTGCTATTTTCTTCCACGCTACGTCAACAATATCTTTTCTCATATGATATTTTAAGTTTATAGTTATACAAGTAAGGATATTTATCTATTTCTTGCACCAGAACAATATTTGAGGCTTGCTCGTCAGCAGGCAAAGCTCGAGGCATTTTTTGAAATCAGCTGTACACTATTCAAAAACAAAAAGACCAGAAACAATCGCTTTACCATAGATCACATGCAACTAGTCAATACACGACCAACCGGTTTGGTTTCATACCATTCGCGACTGGTTGCATGGTTGCACGAAACCAGTTGCATTGCTTTGGTTGCATAAATAGCCTTGGTGTTATAATGTAACATTATAAACATGAAACAATTCATACTACAATAACTTATAATAAAGAAATTCGTCTTTAAATATGTGTCACAATAAATAATATACAGTCAACATAGAATGTTCAGACCGGTTCGGTGGAGAAGTTGGCTAGAACGCGCAATGGTAATTATGACTAGATAATCTCTTCTCCATTGAGCCGCAAGTTCGAGTCTCGCCACCGGCACTAGCAATATCGGTCGGAATGGTTGTGTGTCTGCGTTTTTTCATAAGTGTAACTCTCATCCGTGCAGCCTCAGCTTTGGAATCGGGAGTTGTCTAATTTCTGTGGTGTTTATTTATTGTTATTATTAATTGGAAGTCGACAATTGGAAATTTTCTTCTTCTAACAATTGTTAAACTGCAAAGAAGAGCAAGATCATGTTATCAATGCTTAGAATAATATATCGTTCCAAGTAATGAAAAAGAACACAGCTTAACCTCCATAATAGATCCACATATGTCTCTAGACACTTATTATTAACAATCAATGACATTGCCAAAAAAATCTACCACATATTAAAAATACTCAAGAAACTACATAGGTACGTATCAACAAAAATTGTTTAACAAAATGTAAGAATGTTACAATTAATATGCATCTTTTCTAATGATAACTTGTTTCTAAGTTATCCTTAATATCTAATATTTTAACATTCTCAAATGAGGAGCAGACCTTCAGAATGCTCTTTGTCCATTTTTCATATTTTTTAGTATAAAGCAGAAAGAGTTGACAAAAAAAACTAAATACGTTACATTGACATTCCTTTCATCCTAAATTACAAAAAAAAATTAAACTAAAACAGCTGTAGAATATAATACAAGAATACACTGGATTGAGTAAGTGGTCGGTTCCTTGTGAAACATCTTGTAAATAATTCTTATAAAGAATACACTGCTTTTAGATGAATCAAATAAACTGTATTTAGATACACTCTACATAGGGGATGAGGTATAGACATCCGTTTAATTTCCGATATTCGATCAGTGAAGTTAAGCAGCACTGATCGAGTCCGGCAATTGGATGGATGAACGATAGCTCATCTAACAGTCGGTAGGCTGTCAACAGACAATCCCGGGAAGGCCGCTAGCCTGATGCAGGCGGAGAGGCAAGCCCGGGTGGAGGGTCGAAGAGACCTACCCAGGAGGTTTGCCACTCTGCTAGCGGTGCAGGCGGGCAGGCCCAGGCGGTGGGTTAGTTGACAGTCGAGGACCGTGGTTCGGAGTCCACGCTAAACTGTAGGTCCCTAGGTAAAAAGGGCCCATTGTGGCCTACTTGCCTAGTAAAATAAGTAGCTACTACTACTACTACACTCTACATATGTTTCGGCTTTTAGGCCTTTCTCAAGAGCATTAAAATAAATACTTATATAAGTATTTATCTTAATAAATAAATAAATAATAAATACTTATATAAGTATTTATCTTAATGCTCTTGAGAAAGGCCTAAAAAGCCGAAACACATGTAGAGTGTATCTAAATACAGTTTATTTGATTCATCTAAAAGCAGTGTATTCTTTATAAGAATAATACAAGAAGTTTGATTTTTTTGTTAAATAAAAGCAAAAAATGTTTGGTCATAGTTTAGTATGAAAGTGCAAAAGGACAAATTGCAATACAATGTTCTTTAAAAAAATTATGGTAGATATCTTTTGTGAATGTAACGATGTAAAAATAAAGCTAAATAAAAACACAAATTATAGCACCTGACATTCAAATTAATTTTTATTTAACCCATTTTCAACAAAATACAGAAGTTATTCACAGCAGGTTTGTTTTTCTAAGATTAATGCATTCACCTGTGGGAACAGGTACTGAGAAGTTCATTATACGGTTAAAAGTATTGTAATAATAAATGGCAATTAAACTGAACTTTGTTTCACGTTTATAAACAAAGTAGTTATGTTCTGATTGTCTTATGTCAAAGGACAAAGAGCATTTTGATTGTCTAGGCATTTTTTGTGGCGTATTTACTTACAATGGGATTAAACACAACATAAATATCCAGTTTATGTTAAATAGATGCATCTTGGTCATGAGAATGTGGTGCCATTTGTAGTTGAAAAAGTGAAAATTTTAACAAAGCGCATTTTGCAGGTCTACTCCTCATATCTAAAGTTAGAATTCTTCTCTACCACATGATTAGATAATGCAGCAATCTGTTTTTGTTTAAAAACATCATAAATATAGTTTTCAACCTAGATTTTAGCCACTTTGTCCTATGTAAACCGTTCCACAATTAAATGATATTGAACATACATCAAGGTGTAACTTAAGTACGTTAAAATATGTAAGATCGTTTGTTTAAACGTGATTTTATTCTGAAAAGTTACTGTATATATAATAAACACAATATTGAAGGTATTAAACATACCTGAAAAGAATTAAATTACACGTCCTTTCAACCAGTTGACATTTAATAAATAACTAAACAAATGACTTATAACAATAAATTTTCTAACAGTTTGTGGTCACTACAGACTGAAGTGACGTCCAATTAAATAATATTGTCAAAACTTTATGGCGTCTTTGATGGTTTTGCATTCTAAATGTATGATATCGAGACGTTTCTCCCTATTTGAGAGCTTTCGTGAGTAATATGCGACTGGGTGTAATATTCCGTCGTCTCGTGGCTGTTTCAGTGTTGCTCCGATTCCTTTGTAGCTGGCATCGGTTTCTACAAAAACGGGCTTGTTAACATCATAAATGGCCAGGATAGGTTTAGAGCATAAGTAATCTTTGATCATATTGAAGGTTTGTTCACAGTCATCAGACCATTTAAAGTTAACATCTTTCCGTAGCAATCTGTGGAGAGGTTCAAGTTTCTGGGCACTATTTTCAATATATTTCAAATAAAAATTTATGAAACCAAGAATACTACGCACACCAGACTTGTCAGAAGGTCTTCGAAGGTGTTTTATCGAGAGTAAATTTTCCTGAGCTGGTGAAACCCTGTTTTTCGAAATATTATGTCCCAGATATTTTAGCTGCGAACAAACATTTTACTAGTTTTAATTTGAAACCTTCAGCAGCTATAACTTGTAAGAATCTCTCAATATGCCGGAGATGTTCCTCCCAGGTTCGGGAAAAAATTAAAATATCGTCAATGTAGTTCACGCAAAATTTATCTAAATTGATTCCTCGGATTATATTTGATAATATTCTCTAAAACGTGGCCGGAGCATTTTTTTAGTCCAAATGGAAGAACCTTGTACTGAAACTTTCCATATTTGGTGACAAATGAAGTTTTTTGTTGCTCTTGTAATTTCAGAGTGATGCACCAGAACGCAGAATTTATGTCTAAAACTGTAAAATATTCACAATTGGCAACTTTTTCGATGATATCTTGTATTGTAGGGAATGGAAAACATTCTGGGACTACTAATTTATTTAATTTTCTAAAATCAGACACAGACGAAATTTCCTTCCCTCGTCTTTCTTGTAAGCAAGGGTTACTGGTGAAGAGAAAGGTGAATCAGATTCTTCTTCTGTAAAAGTTGCTCGAGCTGATTTCTTATTTCTTCATCATCAGGGAGGGAACATTTATATGAACGAGAGGTGACATATTCGTCTCTAAGAAGCTTAATTTCTGCTTCTTGTGATCGCACTTTGCCGATATCGAATTTAACTTTGGCAAACATGTGTATCTTTCAATCAGTTGTAGAATCGATTTTTTCTTCTCACCATTATCAATATGGTGGAGGTCTGCTTTAAATTTACCTATATCCAAAAATGTTCATTGAAATTTATTTCGATATATTCATCTGTATATTTATCTGACTCTGGAGCAATATCTGGAGCTGCCATCTGATCATAATTTGATCGATCTTCCTGTAAATTTATCACTTTCTTGCTATTTATGCGTTGAAAAATTCTTAAATCATCATTTTGAAGCAACTTAAATTTCTTTATAGCATCGATACCAAGTAATAGATCGTAGGAGAAGGTGTCATTCTTGACAACGTAAATCGTGATGCAATCGGTAATGTTTCCAATTCGAAGTTTAATGTTAGCCCGGGCTGAAGTGAAATTAGATCCGCTGATTGTTTTCAATATACCCTTGTGTTCTATTAATTTCAACTTAAGCAAATCAGCAACTCGTTGATTGATTAATGTTACATTTGAGCCTGAATCATAAAGAGCTTTAATTTTTAATTTTTCGTTAATAACTATGTTAAATTTAATCAATGGATCTATTTTCGCCCGGTTTGCTAGTTTAAATTTTCTTTTTCGTCAAGATTAATGGTCAATATCTCTAAATCGGCCAGATTTGTAGAATGTTCAATCATATTTGTTTTTGGTTTTTCTGTGATCGAATGCTTATTACGACATTCTGCTACTGTCTGGAAACGATTTTCAAAACCAATAGCCGCACAAATTGAACATGGTTTTCGCTGAGACTCATTTTTTTGTTGACCTTCAGTTTTCCTATTAGACGAACTGTTTATTTAACGTTGGACTCGCTGGTCTTTCTTTCTTTTTCCTAGTAAATGAGCCCTCCAATTTTCGGAGTTCCGTATAGAGTTTATCAAGCGTAGTTATTTCTTCTCTGTCAAGCTCTTCTTGAGCTTCTTTTGGCAAACCAAAAATTATCAGATTAATACGAGATACTGCGATACCTGTTGGTTCTACTTCTAAACATAGTTTTTCTTTGACAAGCGCATAATTGATTAAGGATCCACCCAAATATTTGAAACCGAACGCTTTCCTAAAAATAGACTAGTTTTTATCTACGAAAACATTAAGAAAAGAATTTTTCCAATTTTCTCAAGAAGCGTTTAAACTAAGCTTCTTTAAATTAGTTTCATACCAGTCTTTGACTGTACCCATGATAAAAAAATGTAAAGCTTGAATTTTCAAATTATCAGAATCATTCTGGAATCGATTACATTCATCTTCAAATCGATGTAGCCATTCCGTAAGGTCATGTTGTTTTTTTTCAAATTTGTCTAAAAGAAAATCTTTCTCGATATGGTGTAGTTTTATATTTTGAATAGAGCTCAAATTAAACCGGTGTTCTAATTGTTTAATCCGATCTTCTAGCTCTAATTGTAGAGGCTCGATAGGTCAAGAAGTCGGCTGAGAATAATTCGCCGATACAAGAACATATTCTTCTAACGGAAATTCCTTAAGGCGAACGTTACCTTCTTCATCGAAATATTCTTTTTGAATATCACCTTCTATCTTAATAGCTACTGTTCTATAACCCTATAGGTTTCTTACTTGACAAAATACCGTCGTGAGACTTCAAATCCTTAGATTCTTCTGGAAGTAAATACCAAGTCTTTTTATGGGCAGAAATACATTGGACTACGCAATCCTTATAATCTTTCTTCACAATTTGAACATAAAGCTGAGCTATCTTACTAGTTGAGATCTTATAATTTAATTTGTAAAGTTACAAATATAATAATTTATTCTAAAAAGTTACAAATATAAACACAATATTGAAGGTATTAAACATACCTGAAAAGAATTAAATTGTACGTCCTTTCAACCAGTTGACAATTAATAAAACAACTAAACAAGTGACTTATAATAATAACATTTACACAATATAGAAATCTAAAATGGAATCCCGTAGGCAGCTGTCAGAGCACATAGAGGTTGTACCGTAGCTGCGTAGCAGTGTAGCCAACCTTTACAAATGTTTCAGGCTGGTCTTCCTAATTTTAAGAAAATAGTTCATATAAACACGAGGGGTAAACCTGTTTCGAACTTTGGTGTTCAAGCATATGGAATTTCATGAAATTCATTGGAATTCCCTTGGAATTCCATGGAATTCCATGGAATTCTTTGGAATCCTCTGGAATTTTGGAATTATTTGGAATTCCATGGAATTCTCTTGGAATTCCCTAGAGGTTTTTGGCATTCCTCAGAAGTATCACAATTAATTATTATTGTAGTCAAAAATTAGTTATTTATTATGATTTATATTATAGCATCATTTATTTTACATTTTCTTTGTATTATATTTTTAAATAGAAATAACATGTATACTTACTTTCATGACATATACGAATTGTAGACACAAATAGGGATCATGTACCAACTTCATTATTTTGTATTGAATTAAACGCATTGTTTTAATTTTTTTTATTTGTTTTCTTATATCAAAAAAACAACTAATAGTTGAAGGCAGAATCTTGTACTGTTGGTGAGCACTATGGACATTTCTGCAACTTTATTATTTGCAAAAAAAAATTAAATGTGAATGACGTTCTCATACAGGGAAATTAGCAAGATTAAAAAAAGGTGTTATGCTTTCAAAGATGTTTTAATATTAAAAATTAATATGAAACAACTTTATTTTGAAAACAAGTTTCCCTCTATTTCTTTGAATTTTTTTCCTTTCATTCAAAGACTTCTTCATTTGTATTTTTATTATGAATTTCATTTGTTCACATAAATATTATTCAATTTTTTAGCTGTTAGTCCTCCTTTTGTTTCTCTAAATCTGGTAGGAATAATTTCTTCCTTCTGACCTTCCCACTTCAAAAATGGTGAAACTCATCAACGCTTTCTTTGTATAAATAGTGTCCGTACTACTCAACCCTAATCTATTTAATATAGTCGCTGAAATTTAGTCTTACGGAAAGCTCTTGAAAATTATAAAAATAATTTTTTATATCAACACACATAGAGTTCTTTTTGGAGCTTGCAGATTTTATTAGGTCGGAATTGCTCAGGCACATAAACATTTCCACTTTTCTAATTATATTTTTAATCCGACCAAAAATTTGTAGGTAACTATGACCAATCTCCGGGAGTTTGTGGTTATTAACCTAGAAGTTGATAAAGACAAACAATCTTAAAATTTTTATTTTCACCAGCACATGATTTCGACCAATTACAAAATGATGACTATCTTCATCCGTTTCTTTGAACAAGTGCAAAATCTATATAAACACTTACTATTTTACACCTTCTTTTATCTACCATATTTTTTATCGAATCAAACCAAAAAAGGTACCTTTAGAATTCCATGAAATTCCTAACCCAAATAGTGTAATTCTGTGGAAGTACTTCGAAAGTAAAAGTTATTTTATTGAGTTTTATCCATCGTATAAACAGGTGTCCAAAGGCTCTTCGTTTTGGAAATTGATATTTCAAAAAAAAAAAATCTAATTTTTCTTTCATTATCATCATTAATGCAGCTATTTAAATTAAACTGGCACGTAAAAGATAAATTATTGTCTATAACTGAACGACATCTTAAGATTTGATCGCTTTTAATATTCTACAGGGCATTACTATTTGTTTTATCATATTTATGGTAATGATTATCTATATCTCCGCCACAAATTAATTGTAGAGCGTGATACAATCACATCATAAGGCAAGTATACTGTATGCCAAATTTGCTTTAAATAGCTGCGATAATAATAAAATATGGGAAAAATTCAATGTTTTTTGGAAATTTCTCCAAAACGAAAAATTTGTAGGCACCTTTTTTCTTAAAATTAGCTAAGGAATGCTACCGTACTTAAGTTACCCTGTACGACATTGCGCTTTAGGTTCAAGGGTAACTTATGCCTATTTTTGTTAAAAAATGTTGCCATTGACTTTTTATTATAAAACGCTATATAATGTTATAACATATTGTGACATGTATTTAACAAAAAATTGTAGTACAGTACTGTAGCATGAATTACTTCACGCTTGTAATTTACATTACAACTAGAGTTGGCAAAAATGCGCGCAGGACATAGGCTTACGCACCATAACAAGTGTAAGAAAGGAAATTAACTAGTAATAAAAGCAATAAACTGTTACAATTTATAACAATGTATGCACAACTTATCCCCTTAACTAGCTTGGTTATCACATACTGGAAAAGATGTGTAAAAACTTTGCAGCATCATATATGTTTCTATGATTGTATCCGTGAGTAATGTTCTACGTGGTGAAAAAATATGTTTATATTTTGAGAACGACCGTTCGACATATATCGATGTAATACAAGCATACTTAAAATAGTCTTTGAACTCACTTAACGGATCTGCAGATGCACCATCAGTACCATCATAAATTTGTCTTAAAGTTTTGTAAGTTTTATATGGCGTCATGTAATCCTTTATAGTTCTTGTGAATAGTTTTTAAAGCTGTTTCAACAGAAACATCTTCGAATTTTGTCTGTCTTTCCTTAATAGCTGCAGCCTCGACTGGATTGAATTGTAGTATCACAGCTTTTATCTGTGGTAAATATTCAGCATAATAAAATGCTGCCTCCAACCATGTTTCCCAACGTGTAAGAATCGGCTATGGTGGTTCGGGAATATCGGGACACTTGCTATGAAATACGAGAAGACGTTTAGAAGATTTAAGAAATGCTTTTTTAATACTTGCTATTAATGCATCTTCCTCTGGAAAACATTGTCGAACAGTTTCTGCCACAAGGTGTAAAGCATGGACTTTACACGTAACATGTACTAACCTACAACCGTGTTCTTGAAGAGAACGGTCTACCAAACGTATTGGTGCGGCACCATCAGTCACAAACATCAACACATGACTTTTTAACAGGTCAAATTTTTCTAACGTCTCCAGCACCACCCGCGTAATTGTTTAGCCAGCACACTCAGTTAGTCTTTTGCTAGCTAGTAACAGTGGAAATATTGGTTTAAGAGGGTCCAGTACACGTACTATAACATTTTCAATAGATTTTTTTTTACAATCTGTCGTCTCGTCAACACATAACCACAGCCGTGTAGTTTTTAACATACATTTGATCTTATTTACAATGGCTTCGATTACAGTTGGTACATAGTTACGCAACGTTGTGCGACTTGGTAACATCACTTTGTGATTGTATTTATTCCAGATCTCTTGGTTGTTTATCGAATATGTGCAACGGCACATCACAGGCAATCATCATTAAGAGTAAATCCAACATAAACTGTGTTGTCGAAGGCACGCCATTTTTTTAGTTTTATGTTTCACAGAATTTACGTGAAGTTTACAATCACGTCAGGTCAGTCTCGCACACCTTACAAATTATTATAGCACCACTGTAAAATAAATCCGGAAAGTCACTGATAAATGTATTCACTTTGTCAGCGTATGACCGTTTTTTACCGTTGGGCAGGTCTGACATACTTTATTATTAAATTAATATCAATAATAAAATACAAAAAATAAAATTATCAACAATACAACGGAGATAAATAAATTACGTTATTGGCACCTCGACCCATAACAGTAGACTAAAATAGTAAACAAGTCTCGCTTAGGTACTGGGGTATTTCTCTACCTGGCACCGCCGATAATTTGCGGCTCGAAATGCCAACTCTAATTATAACACTAGGATATTGACGATACCGGTTAATGGCATTGCGAAAACGTTGCTAAATTGGTAAGTGTATTTTTGAGTCATTTCTAACCGAATAACTTTGTAATAAAACTTTGTAAATTATGATGAAGGCATGTAATTAATTAAAGACCTTAACGATTCCTTATGTCACTTTACCGGGCCAGACTAGTAAATATGTATTTTTCATTCAAGGAACTGACCAAAAACTTTCTTATGGAAAAAAATTATATTATAAAGAGTGATATACATGTTATTTAAAACCCTAGCAATCCGGGTTGGATATTCGTTTGTCCCAAGGAAAACGATAAGGCGATTTTCTGAGACACATTGCCCTAACATGGAAAAATCTTTTGCCATTTGAATGCCGAAGTACCCTATATATAGCTGGGTGTGCACATGGGCGCGATACATATAAAATACACTGTCTCTGAAAAGTAGATAGACTTCTTATATTATCCAATAAAATGTGTGTAACAAATATGGTTTCCGTTCTAATTTTGCTCTGGATAAATTTGATGGGCAATGTAGAGATACCTGCAAGATGATTATTCACAGAAGCATCCATCCTAGATTATTTGTGCTTCCAGTATACATACATTCCAGGAGGGTAAAGAAGGACTCTTGAACCTGGAGTTTGTGCAAGTTGAAAATATTTCTAATATCAGCTGCGCTAGATTCCAGACTCCAAGCGATTCATTAGACTTATCTGTCTCTGCCACGTAAAAGTGAAATGTAAATATAAACTGCTGGACCTGTCGAGCTAAAAGTGCGATAAATCTAAGCCACAAGGACTACTTTACTATAAAACACTGACTAGGGTTGTCCCAGGCCAACATTTTAGAGGGAATTGTTACAAGAGAAATTTCAGTACAAGATTTACTGCGGGTATTTAATTGATTACATCATTTATATAAAAATTGATATTGAATTATGATGATTTAATACGTCTGTATAATGTTTACTATGAAAAATATTAAGAATTGTATGTCTTCCATTTATTGTAATAGCAGATTTTACCTGCATTACTCCCTTCAGGTAAAGCGAGAGATATATTAACTTATAGAAGAAAAAATAAGTATTAAAATTAAGATAGAGCAATAGTCCTTGGATCCTAGGCTGTCATTATATGTGGTGTAATAAATGCGGATGATCATCCTAGATTATTTTTTGTTTGTTTTTAACTGCTTAAGATAATGCTTTTAATTGGCAGACGCTGAGACTTTTACGGTGGCTTGCCTGTACATTTGCAGTTTGCGCAAGTAAATTGGAGCGTGTATAGGCAATGCAGACCGCCTGTACGAATTTCTAGCCTGGCCTGAATATAATCAAAATCTAGCGCTGCATGAATTGACAAGTTTTCGTGCTAATTATCAGTTCCAACCAGTTACACAGTTCTTTTGCATTCTTATTTATGTGGTTGTGAGGTGAAGAGATTTGTTGAGTGTACACAACAAATTACTCCAAAGAATTTATATTTGAAGTTTTTTCGTCCAAGAAATTGAACCAGTCCACTTTTCAAATTTTATTTCGACCAGTAACTAGTTTTTCGACCAAATCAACCTGAGGGAGCTCTATTTCCTTTTCATTTTCTGTTCCGATGGATAAACTACTCCATAAATTCAAAAGTATTTTTTTTAACACATATTTAACGTTGGCTTATTTCCGTTACCAAGGTCCATACCTGACGCCAGTAAATAAGCTCGTCAGTGATTTTGGTAGCACTGGCACTCCTAACCTGGAAATTTTTCCGAATCCCACTTATTGTAAGGTAGGAATCTTCAACGTGCTCACGTCGTAGATACACGGAACCCAATGTTTTACATTCCTTTCGAAACATGGTAACTCAAGCAATTCCGCTCATCGACTTGGTCCTGACCGCTTTAGATCCCGATAGGTTTGGATGGAAACGTGCCCAACTGTCTTTCTCACCACTAAGCTGATAAGAAAATTATCAGTGCCTCTTTCTGAATTACTGGATAAATTATTACAGTGTGGCTTCACGTCCAGTTCCGCCTTATTTATGCAGTTTTTAACTGTACAGGCAAGCCGGAGTAAAGCAGAACGTCCACTAGGTCGGTGAGGCGGAGCGGCGCAAATCCGCTCCCAAATAAGTTACATGTAGATATATGGAGACATAAGGTCGTAGTGCGGAGCAAAGCGGGCGGAGCGGGTCATAAAGTGGATGCACAATCCCTCGACAACTCCGCTGTGCGTCGCGCCGCGTCACTTCGCCTCACCGATCTAGTGAACGATCGCCTTAAGAGTCGAGTATCTGTTGGAGACTTTTAACGTTGGGAACAATATGTGACAATTGGCTGCTCAACATTCCTGTTGGTCAGACCATGCGGAAGAACTAACCTACACTAAAAGCCCATCTAATAATAATAATTGTTGTATATCATTTTTTATAGAAGAATATGATAATGGGGATGTCCCAGTATATTAAGTTGGATTTCTTTTTATTGTATATGATTCTACACTATTTATGTAATCAGTACCCATAAGTGGTTGAATTTAAAAAAAAATTAACTACGAAAAAATTTATAAAAGTTAGGATAATCAACCAATAAAATAATACGGCCTGTAATATGGCCGAATCTGTGTTGCCATATTTTTAACTTCCCGCTAAGTAAATTGAAAATTTTCAGAAATCGGGAAGTTATTGGTTTTCACCCCGATTTTCGAAAATCGAGTTTTTGTCGGATCTCGACGTTTTGAGGTCCTAAGAAGATATTCTGACTATTCCCACGATGGTGTCTGTATGGCTGTATGTATGTGTGTGTGTGTATGTGTGTACAGTGTATGTAAACCTCTCATAACTTTTGAACGGCTTGACCGATCGAAACGCGCTTTATGGCATTCTAAAGGGGTTGACTCAACTTAGATTTCCTGAGAATTAAAACCGAATCGGCCTGGTAGATTTTGAGATATCTCAAGAATAAAATTTTCAAGAATTTGTTTTTTTGGAATATCTTTTAGACTACTGAACCGATCAATTTTAACATCTAATCAGCTCTTCTCCTTATAAAACAACGTCGATCTTCGCAAACCGCATCAAAATTGGTTGATTCTTTCGAGAGATATTGATTACGAAACATTCGCAAAAAAAGTGTTTTTTTTAAATAAAAATCAAAATTCCTGTCGGATCGATTTTATGTAATAAGGTTACTTTTTGTACTTAAAAAACTGCGTTGAGTGCCGTAAACCGCATCAAAATCGGTTGATTCGTTCAAGAGATATCGATTACGAAAAATTCGCAAGAAAGTGTTTTTTTTGAAATAACATTAAAAATTTTTGTCAGATCGATTTTTGGTACAAGCATAACTTTTTGTACTTGAAATACTGCGTTGAATGCTGCAAACTGCATCTCGATTGGTTAATTTGTTCAAAAGATATCGCAGTTCAAATATCACAAAAAAAGTGTTTTTTTAATATAACTTCGAGATTTTTCACCTAATCGTTGAGCTCAAAAATGTATGTGTATAATATTTTGAGCTCAGAGAGCTCAAAAATTAACTAATACGTATATTTTTGAGCGCTTTAAGCTCGAAAATAGCGGGAAGTTTCAGGGATAGCCTGCAGGGTCAACCGATTTTCAGATTTTCTTTATTTAAGTATTGTTTTGGTAGCTGAAAACTATTTGAGAATATTTGTGATTTTGAACGATTTCGTAAATTTGTACATTAATTTTTAAGTTATTTTAAACATTTTCAAAACTATTTTAATTTGAACACAAAATAAAAGGTAAGTATTTATGTATTTTTGAACTTTTTAAATTCTTTTTGGAACGGTAAAATGTTTTACGATTTTTTTAATAATATGCACACTCCAATACTATTAAAATGAAATCATCATTATCAGGTGAAAGTTAAAAATAAATAAGAATGATTATAATAATTAATTAATATTTGTTTTCAATCGTCAATTCCATAACAGAAACGTAGAATAAATCTATAAAAAAACCTAACTTATTCGATTTCTGCCGATTATTTTCTTTTTTAATATTTAAATGTCGAAGTGCAGATACAAATAAAATTTCCCCTTCGTACTAAGGTAAAAAAAATTCTATGTGAATGAATTTATAGTTATATTTTTATAATTGAATAAGTAATCACCAATCACGCTTTCAAACAATACGTAAAACTAGCAATATTGTGGCACCGTCTTCGCTTTTACTGGCTTCTTGTGTTTAGCACCAAACCTAGTCGGTGTCGTCATAATTTTGTTATTTGTTTTAACCCCTTTCCGTCTGAAAAAGTCCGGAAAAAATTTTGTGAGCTCATATTTAAAAATACTATTAAATAAACAAGCAAATAAACAAATTATGTGGGAAATGCCCATTCTGTGTTCAAAATATGGATTTAATATTTAATATGTTTTATAAATCAAGAGTCAATATAAATACAAAACGTATTGTATTTTTTGCTATACAAATTAATGTCATTAATTAGTTAAATATACATATGAACTGACCTTTCGGTAAAAATAACAATCTATTATATTTCGATTATAATTATTCTCGTTTGCCTTATGTTGGAATTAACTTAAAATAACAGTACAGTATTTTAAAAATAATAAAATTTCTCTTGTATATTTAAAGTAGGCAGGATTTTAACAAGATTCTAGTTTATATTTAACTCACAGCATTTTTAAAGTAATATGGAGAACGCGAACGGCACGTTTTCTCATAACTATCTTGCATGAAACTTTTCTTTGCTCTTTGTCGTAATGATGAACTATGTAGGTAAAAACTTTTCTCTACTTTAACAAAAGTATTTTTGTTTCAGAAATCTTTTTCTATTCTTTATGGAATTTCCTATTTTTTTTATTGTAAGTATGAATTATAGTGGAAGATATATTAATTTTTCAAAGTTTTTTTTATACTACAAATATCATTTATCATTTTTAAGTGGATTGGAACTAATATAGAACTATCGTAAAAAGTGTTACTGAGTTCACTGTAGTAGTAAAGGATATTATAGATATACACACCTCGTAGTTTTAATGATAATTCAGTATTAAAAAATTATCTCTATTTCACATATATAATTTTATTATTTTAATTAATCTTTAACGAATTTCGCTAGAGTTATGGCAATAAAATATCCATATGTGTATACTATACAGTGTACCAACTATAAATCTCAACTCAAATAACTATGAGATATATTATTTTTTTAATAAACGCTGCTACACAATGACATTAATTCTGAAGTCATTGCTGCAACACGTCGATTTTTATTTCTAGGGAGACAACTTTTGACATACAATTTACATGCAACCTCTTTCACCCTTTCCGTACAGCCCAGACCTCACACCTGACAAAGGAGTAACAATGTTTACGTTTATAGACGTCTTTACGACCAGAAAAATATGAAATTTCATAATATTTTAATTTCCAAATTCCTAGGTACCTAGGTACTATATATAAACTTGTATTTGAATTAAGTGCCTAGCAAGTGAACAATAAATTATAAGGTACATTTCGATAAGATTTGCAAATCCGCCTCGTGCCTTTGAACTAAAGTCGTGTAAAGATTTTACTTTGACTTATGTTTGCTTAGTATTGACTGTTGAAATAGCTACACATTTTTTTCCATCTTTCAATGGTAGCGTGTGGATAAGTTAAGAAAAACATTATGTATTTTAATCATAAAAAGATGATGGCTCCTAAAAATTAATAATTGAGTTGAGTTGATATTTTGTATTATTTAAATTGGCGATTGATATGTGTGTCTTTCTTTTTGACTTATTTAGTTGTCAAGTTTTATTCGATTTTATCTGGTTAATTACTTCGCTTCCCCGACCGGAGAAGAGAGTCGTAAATATTGCTCATTTTTATTAAATGTATTTTGCTATGAGATTTTTGTTTCATTAAATAAAATATAAATGAACTATTTTAATGATTGGGTAACATACGTTATACCATATAAATTAGACAACCGCCAAACCAAAGCCGACGGACAGGGGCTACACATTTGGAAAAAACGCGGACACACACAACCAAATCAAAATCGAGTCCGGGATTTAAACCCGGGAGTTGATAGACAGTAAACCAGCTATGTTTGTCACTTAACGCATATTAAATCAAAGCAAATAAAATTTTATTTAAATTAAAAAATAACAACATATCTACCCAGTCACTCAAGCTCAGCACCAGCCGAACATCCACACACCTACGAGAGGCGTGGCAGTTGAAGGTTTTCAAAAATAAAAATTATAAAATGATTTGATAATGTTAAATACGAAAAAAATCACAAATAAAAAAACCCGCTTCAGACAATTCAACTAAACTGGAGCGTCAGCTCTATATCCGCTAATCTTTAGTTTTAACTGTTTTAATTTCTAATGAATTTTAAATTTTGAATAGAGTCAGGAAGAAATTTATAACAAATTCAAAGTCCGAAATAAATCAAACAAAAATACACAAAAAGAAAAGAAGAAAAGATTTTCATTTTGAATTTTGATAGAGGACTAGTGCCTAGATGGGTCACCGAAAAATTAGCAACGCCTGGTATGGCAATTTGTGTTTTATCCTAAATGACGCATTATGTTCTCTAATTTGTATAATATTGGCTGTTAATGTGTTACCAGAAAGTTTGAATTCATAGAATTTTTGAGAAATATTTTTGATATAGTCCATTATGGGTATAATAAATTTTGTGTTGCGCAAGCTGACAGAAATTTTTCTGTCACGGGCCTCACAAGAGGGGGGAGGGGGTACTCTCAGCTGATAATGAAAAATTTTGCTCACCTGTTCTCCTGAAATTTAACTGATACACAAATATCTCCTTTTATTGATATACTGGGTGTTAAAATAACTTTCTGTCGCTGCAGGATTTATATATTTGTAATTTATATCCCACCTGATATGAGTAGACGAATATGAAAAATTATTCGACTTTCTTGCCCTTTTACCTTGTGTTCAAAATAATGATGTATTACTTTTAGACGATTTTAATATTCCTAAATATATGTCTTATCTAATAGATGACTCTCAACCCGATGGTAAGATGTTAGCTCTGAAAAATTTTCTAAGCATGTTAAACCTTCAACAGCAAAATTATATATAATATAGATAACAAACTTCACGATTTAATAATATGTAGCAATAAATGCATTGTGGAGAAATGATGATATTCTAACACGGGAGGACAATTATCACCCTGCTCTAAATATCTTATTAGACAATGTCCATTATTCTAACAATAAAAATAACTAACAGGTTGTATAATCATATATGATGCCCGGTAGCCAAATGGTATCGAAAGTCTTCTCAATATCTAAGACTACCATGGTGGTACTCTTGTCAAGGTTGTATTGCCTCTTGATATCATTAACGATGCTGACAACCTGCATTGTAGTATTGTGCCCTTACCTGAACCCGAACTGACAATCGTCGTTCAGTCTAACGTGATCATCCTGATAAGTGTTCAGCCTATTCAGAATGATCCTTTCGATTACCTTAGATATCACCGATGGCAGAGATATCGGATAATAACTTTTAGCTATACGCGGATTTTTGTTCGGTTACCGGGTCGGAACATGCATTGCACTTTTCCACGATATGGGCTAGTGCTACAAATGTTAGCGTTAATGACGTATATAAGCTGTAAAATACACATCCTTGAATGATTCCTGAGCAGCTTGCGATCAATACCATCTTTGCCCGGTGCCTTGTTGTTAGCTAATGTCTTCATAAAGTTGCGAGCTTCTGTGGGGTTGGTCATAACTTTTTTCGAATTGACGTCTAATCAAAAAAATTTTGATATCATAACCATGTTTGCGTTAGAAGATTTTCGATAAGGTCATGCTTTAAATTATTTATTTAATACGTGGCAGTTGTGCACATTTTGCTAGTGAATTCTTCCACCACACCTTCCAGGTCAACGACAGTGTTTATGTTATTGTTTAATATAAAACGGTTATCCAAAAAAATAGTTCTGAAGTTATACCATTTTACTTCTTTATAAAAGGTAATTGCAGTACAATACAATTTGATTTAACGGGTCCGCTCGCATAAAAAATGCAAGGTGGGAGAATGCAAAAAATTGCAAATGGCAGGAGAATGCAAACCATGGACACGTGTTTCTGACTGACTGATCGTCAACAGCACGGTGTAGCTGACTTAAAATGATAGACATAACTTAAAATATACTAAAGGAAAAACACTGACTTCCTATCAGTCGCACCTTTGTGGCTTCCACTTGGATGGCTCTATGTGAGAGCATCGACCAAGCATCGCACACGCGGACAACTATAGCAACCTGCATGGGATTTCCGACCCAGGAGAATATATAAATACAGAGGAAGAAGCTGTATCGCGGGATTAAATACATTGCAGTATAAAACAATTAGAATTAACGGGTACGCCCGCATAAAGAATGCAAGGTGGAAGAATGCAAAAAATTTCAAATGGCAGAAGAATGCAAACCGTGGACACGAGTTTCTGACTGATTGGTCGTCATCAGGATGGTGTAGCTAAGTTAAAATGTTAGGCATTATTTTGCCATTTGCAATTTTTGCATTCTTAAATTTTAAATCAAATTATTTTGTACTGCAATGTACATAATTCCACGATACAGCTTCTTTCTCTGTACTTATAAAAGATAATTTTAATCACGTCATCTCCCTTGACATACCACGTAGATTATGATCGGGTTGTGGTCAGATGCAAGTTCCTCTAACGCAACCGGTATCGTAGTGGCGTCACTTAACGGCCGACTGCCCTACCGAGATCGGTATAATGCTTTGGTATTTTTTTTTTCAGTTTCTTAACTAGTTTGTTTTACTTTTCAAAAAATCGATTTTCTCAATTTTATTTTTCTGAAGTCACGTTTTCTTACTTTTCAGTCTCTCGAATATTATACATGAAATTTGATATTACTGAAATGAGTGTACATAGCAACTTTTATCAATAAAACTTGTTGAAATACCGATTCACAAGTTCCTCATATGGTGCGTACTTTTGCCTGCCGGGGTATATCTAGCCACTTACTCATTAACCCTGTATACATAAATGTATAGATAATGGTCTAGTGAAACATCTCTGTGTAAAAGTTTTAGCAAAAATTTTATTTAATGCTGATACTGAATTTTTTTTAAAAATTTGTATTTTACAAGAAAGTTTTTTTTTACCAGTTCAGATATTGAAAAAATCCCAAAACGTCCCAATGAAAGACATGCTTCGTCAAACTGACAATCAACAAGTGTCAACAGTTTCCTGGTAATCGCATTGGAATGGTTTCTTTTATTCACCCTGTATTATTTGCTCCTATACATGGGAAGGTTCTACGAAAATGTTCGTACATAGTCCATAAAAAACCCATTTAGTCCACAAATTACCATTTCCGAATCATTCTCCGTTTTAAACATTCATTAAGAATTACGAGATTTTAAAATTAAAGTAAGATTTCTCCCTTAACGTTTCAATTGGTGCTCAGTTTAATTAATTTTCGCTATGACTTGTTAATTTGCAATTAATTATGTATTGTTAGTTCCATTTAGGGTGAATTTGAAATACAAGTAACTACTTGAATCAATCGACTTTTTAACGCCTAAAAATTCTTGAAAATAGTAATTTATTAAATATGCCAAAAACAACTTAAAAAATAGGTCGCGGCTAGGTGCTCCTCGACAGTACTTTCTCAACATTATTTTCAATTTGACATAAAAGGAATAAATTACTTTAACTGAAAATGGCATTCATTTTATTTATGTAAAATAATTAATATGAATAAAATAAACAAAATGAATAAGATAAATACGAGAAACAAGATTTGATAAATGAGATAAATAAGACAAATGAGACAAATGAGTCAAGTGATACAAATGAAACAAATAAGGCAAGAGATAAATTATACAAAAGACATAAATAAGAAAAAAAGAGAAAAATGAGGCGATAGAGGCAAATGAAGTAAATGAAATAAATGAATCAAATAAGACAAGTGATGCATATGAAATAGATGAGATAAATGAGATACATGAGACAAATGAGAAACCAGACAATTGAGGCGAATGGAGTAAATGTGAAATGATATAAATAACATAAATACGACAAATAAAACGAGATAAATGATAAATGAGACAAATGAAATAATAAATGAGACAAATGAGATGAATGAGACGAAACAGGCGAGAGAGACCAGTGAGAAATGATATTAATAAGATAAAATGACAAATAAGATGAGATAAATGATAAATGAGGAATGAGATAAATAAGTAAAATGAGACAAATGAGTATGAAATAAATAAGACAAATGAGACAAATGAGAAATGTGATAAGTGAGAAATGAGATAAATGAGAAATGAAATAAATGAGAAACGAGACAAATGATATAACTGGACAAATGAGACATACGCAGTCCTACGATTTGGCGCGGTTCTGTTGGGAAACTTTTCTGAATAACGTCTGGCTAATGCTGCCGATTTTCATGACATTTTCCTAATATTAAAAGCATATCTGTGTATTCTGCACAAGAATAACTTTTAATTTTTATAAATTACTATTATTTACACACTGCTTTTATCGCAAGTGAATTTATTAAATAGTAACAAAATGACACTTGACAAGAACAAATTTCAAAGCCACCTTTATAATTTTATTTGCAAAATAGTATTTCACATAACGACTGGTACTGCGACATGTAATTGAAAATATCTCGAAAACGGACGTCCCTGAGCAAATTAAACAAGTATACAGTTTTTGTAGTGTTTGAGTCAAAGATTATGAAAATTAAAAGAAAGATAAAAAACCTAACCGCAATTTATTTCTGGAGTATAAAATGTCACATGATCCCTATTACTACGGCACTGGATTGTTAGAATGCACTGAAAGTTTGTATGATTACTGCTCTTTCTAATTAATTGTTTTATACAAAAAAATGAATTCCTTTGATTTACTCTGTTAAAAGATATGAGTTAAAGAGTGATCCGCTAGTTGACCATTTAACACCCTATATCTTGTTAAGGTTGCAATTTCCGAGAAAAATTTATTTAGGTTTTCATATTATTTCGACTTTATCTACATTCCGTTTAATTTATGGTACTCAATTTAGAATCACCTTGTACACACCTATAAGTACAAAATATATTTTGCACTCGCCAGAAATTGCATCAAATGGCGACCATTCCGAGAGACAAAAATGATCTTTTTTATGCAATTTTAGGCAATTTGGAACTTTAGAAAATTTTTAAAATGATTTAAAACAAATTAGGTATCCTAGATTGTATTGATGGAATGACATGGAAATATAATAACGACATATTTTTTAATAACTATTATTTTCTGGAAAGTTAAAATAATAATTAGCAAAAAAAAATGGTCGTTATTATATTTCCATTTCATTCCATTTTAAAATGGTAAATTTTGTTCACAAAATTTTCCTATTAAGCTACAATTTAATGGAAAGGTTTGATGAATCTGAGTTGTTATTCCGCAAAAATTGTCAGAAATTTAGATTTCTTCTGATGTTCTTATGTAAATTTTGTCGCAACTAGCTGATAGAGATAAAATAAAGGAATCCGTTTTTTTTATAAAAGGCTATAAATGTTATTATAGAAGAAGTTTTCTCTTTATATCAGATATTTTAATTGAATAAATTGTCTATAAATACGGTAGCGACAAATAACGTACCATTTAAAAAATATGCACGATTCAGATTATCATTATTTCACCCTAAATTCCCACGAAGTGTACTAAAATATATCATAAATAATGAAAATCCTGTACAATTTGGCTACCTTCTCTCTCACCTTAGAACAAACAATTTTTCACTCCAACCCCTCGAGTAAAGAGTATTAACCCTTATCCCTTAAATTAATGAAGCCTAGTATACTGCACATTAATCCGGTTGCCAGACCGGGTCACTTTCGGGCAACGCGTGATATGAATGCCAAATGGGGTAACTCGTAAATAAAATGAACAAAATAATACATTGGCCCGATTTTCCACATCTGTTCAACTTCTCTTTCAACATTAATTAACTTTAACCCTTGAACTCAACTCTGTAATTACATACCTTCGAGCTGAAAAGCCCAGCAATTCATTTTCTGAGGCACGTTGAGTAAGTGGAAGAGATTTTCAACACATCAATAAAAATGCCCTATTGGAAAGAGAATTGTAAGAGAAATTCATTAGGCTTGATTGAGCTAGATTATTTCTTACTTTACAACATTGAAATACATTACATAATTTTGTCAATATTATCTTTTTTTTTGTGTGTGTAAAAAATACAGTGAGAATGGATTCAATTCGATCGGGCATTAAAGGAAAGCAAATGATGTATGTGTATATTTCTTGTGTGGAATATTGATGACGATTCTCGCTACAGCTGGAGTGAGTATAATCCATAGATGTCATTTTTTGACACCTGTTCGATTTGAAGCAGCGCTCCCTGTCTAATGTAATAGTAGAGGATCCGAATTAAAGACGACCTTCACCCATCCGTTTAATGGATGAAAAATATTTTATATTAATTTTAATATGTTATAAAATATATCACTAGTGGGTTGGCTAAAGAATTCCTGGCAAGACTATGATTAATTAAAAACTCAAATATAACTTCTTTTTAAACATTGCACTCATTTGTTTAAGGATCAAATTTTATTCCAATCGAAACTATGAAGCCTATAGAATATGCAAACGTTAGGTTGTCTATTTTTTTCCTGGCGTAACTATTGGGTTGGCAGGTATAAACAGGTAATTCGATACTAGTAATTTACATTCATCTGTTTAATGAATAAATCTTATATCAAAATAAGGGTAATTAAATTGCGAACAGAATGATATAGGGCTGTCTGCGAAAAATCTGGTTTAAATTCCGGTTGGCGAGCTTTAAAAAAGCGAAATATTGGTGAAAATGAAAATGTGCGACAAAGAGGTCCGAGCAAACTATCCGGTGCGATAGAAGAGGACGCAGCATTGCAGCTGCGCGCGGCTCGTCCATCGGATGAAAGAGAGTGCGCATACTAGTCAAGAGTTTATTTCTAAAATGTATGGCATCAATTACTGCACCAGAGTTAATGATGCGAGATATCGCTTATTTTTTGAAAAATTACTCTGCAAAAGAAGACAGTGACCGTTTTTAAAGAAAATAAAAACTTTTGACTCGAACACTATAACACCATGCTGGATATCACTACAACGAAAAATGTTAAGAACTATTTTTGTCAATTTCATGTGGCTTAATGCAACGGACCCTATATGCGTAAAACTTCAGCTTGAAAACTGCGGTTGGTATTTAGATGATTATTTAAAACCAACAGGATTTATTGGGGATCAAATGCCTTTAACAATATAGGATATTGTAGAAATGACAAGAAGAAAATGATGACGAATGTTCTGAATTTGAAGATCAAAATTTTACTTCCGATGAATCGGATCCGGAATAATATTCATTAATTGAGATGAGATACTTTTTTTATTAAAATATGTTTGTATTTATATTATATTCTAATAAAATTTTTGTAGTATTTTATTTATTTTTTGACTATTTGCTTTGTTTATTTTTATTTAGTCTCCTCATAAAACACATAAAATTTTCAGGATAAGTATATAACACTATCATATTTTTATTTAGAAGAACATTTATATACTCTAATATCACAAATAATATTCTATGTATATATATATATACATATATATATATATATATATATATATATATATATATATATATATATATATATATATATATATATATATATATATATATATATATATATATTTATATTTATTATATATTTATAATTTTATTTCAAGTCTACTGCCAGTTGCTCCAAAATAATGCTCAGAGTATTTACTAGTCTATCGCTACCCTTCTCAATTGCACGAACAAATAGTATGCGCACTCTCTTTCATCCGATGGACGAGCCGCGCGCAGCTGCAATGCTGCGTCCTCTTCTATCGCACCGGATAGTTTGCTCGGACCTCTTTGTCGCATATTTTCATTCTCACCAATATTTCGCTTTTTAAAGCTCGCCAACCGGAATTTAAACCAGATTTTTCGCAGACAACCCTATATCATTCTGTTCGCAATTTAATTACCTTTATTTTGCTATAAGATTTATTCATTAAACAGATGAATGTAAATTACTAGTATCGAATTACCTGTTTATACCTGCCAACCCAATAGTTACGCCAGGAAAAAAATAGATAACCTAACGTTTGCATATTCTATAGGCTTCATAATTTCGATTAGAATAAAATTTATTCCTTAAACAAATGAGTGCAATGTTTAAAAAAAAGTTATTTTTGAATTTTTAATTAATCATAATCTTGCCAGGAATTTTTTGGCCAACCCACTCGTGATATATTTTATAACATATTAATATTAATATAAAATATTTTTCATCCATTAAACGTTTTTAATTCGGATCTTAGACTATAATATGATATTTTAAAACAAAATTAAGGAAAATAAAAGTTGTTACAAGGTTGTGAACTTTTGTGAAAGAAGCATCATCATAAGACTACCTAGAAATAATGACATTCTTTATACATTTTATTATAAACTTAGTTACTGATAATTTAAAAAAAATTTAGGACAGTTTGTTTATGTCGAGCAGTTTATTGTTATATTAAAACCACTAATGTACCCTGAATATTAGTGGTTTTAAGGTGTCTCGTTGACTGTTACGAAAATCAAAATAAAAATAAATTTTCCTAGAACATAGATCCGGAAAAACGTCATTTTGGAAATATTTCCTGTAGGGATATATGAGAAAATGAGTTTTCTAATAATATACATTTAGGGCCGTTTGCACCACTTATACTTAAAACTTCTACTTAACAAAGTCGTACTTAAATTAAAGTGACCATTAATTTAAATTATCATTGCTCCAGCATTAGTTTTGTGTCACTTTATTGAGTGTCAAATAAATGTGGCAATAGAGCAAATTTCTAATAAGTACATTTTAGATTTATTGCGCTTTTTTGCACCCACTGCTAACTTATTTTGACAGCAATGGAATGAACTTGTTTAGAAAGAGGTTTACAACAATTTCAAGTCTGAAAGCAAGGCTGTTTTTCAAAGTTTGTGTACGTACAAGTAACATTTGTATTAAGGTGCGTATCTACTCTAATATAACAATCATTATGTGATAATTTATTTTTATCACAACTTGAAAAAATGCTGTAAAAATGTCTCTAGGTATCTGGTCTTCTTAATTTTAACAAATTTTATTTATAGAAAAACCTTGCAAAGTGAGGGAAGTAAAGCGAAAAGGCCCAGAGGCACTAATTATATCAAAGATGAGATCCATTTGCTATTAAGTTTAGTTGGTAAATATAAAAATATTGTTGAAAATAAGAAAACTGACGCAGTAACTTGGAAACACATCGTCGTTGAAGAAGTGCTACGAAAATCAATAGCAACATGTCCGAAAGGAATATGCAGAGTAAAAAGTAGAAATAATTAAAACTGGAGGTGGTGTACCCGACGCAAAAAAAAGATCCATTAATGGACCTGACTATGTCTATTATGAATCAAAAAACCGTTACAGTCATGGTGAACGATTACGATTGTGACAGTAGTTATCCTGTATCTAAAAATTTACCAACCTGTTCATATACCCTTACTGACAATGAGCCTAGTGTAAAAGAAAACCAACCAAATATTTCACATGCTGAGGAGCTTGATTCAGAAATTATTACAGTGGAAGTAATGAATGAAGATGAACAATTTGATTTGATTTGAATTTGACGTTGCAGTGAGTATCGTCAATATTATTATTATTATTAGACATCTATCACTTTCTTGCTGATGGAGAGGAAAATCAGACAGAAGAGTTGAATTGGGGCAATTACAAACCTGAGCATTTAAAGAGGCCCTTATATGAAGTTGTGACTCCCAGAAAACCATGACGACCAGTTGTACAAACGTTAACTAGCTCACACCTTGGCGAACAATATGCAGAAATAGCAAAGTTGAAGTTGGAGCTACTGCAGCATCAATTAGGGATGGCAAAAAAAGAAGAAGTATATAAAGACAAGGAAGCTTTGTTAAGACGGAAAAGTTTGGAACTTGACATAGAAATCAAAAAGATTCAGTTAAAAATTTGACCGTTTTAAATAACATATAGATAAATATTGTTTCTTGTTCTCTTTATCTTTTTTTTAATGTTATATTGTTTGACAGCAAGGTTAGTTTCTTCTGTATATTAGATTTTGAAAAATAATTTTCAGCTCATTTTGTGTTTTTAACTTTTAATCGACTTCCACTATTATAAATAAAAATATTTTGTTCCAATTTTTAACTACATTTTATTATTTACAATATAGGCTGTGTTACATAAATATTAAAGTAATAATTCTTTCATGAAACTACATTACACATTTCATAATCTACCAAAGTACTGCTGATTAAAATTATTTCTAACATCAAAATAATAACGTTCTATAGAGATCGGTACAATAGGAATATCACCCTGAATAATCAATGCATCTAAATTGTGCATATCTTCTTCCACTGGTGGCAAATCCTCTTCTCCCATATCTCGTGCAATATTATGTAAGACGGCAGTTGTTACCATAACTACCAAAGTTGTCTCTACTTTTAAACGACATCCATATGTTAATACAGGAAATCTACGTTTCCAGATACCAAACAGTTTTTCAACACGGCCACGTGTTCGTATTTGTGCTTCGTTATATAACTGCTCTGCTGGTGTTTGTGGATTCAGCATTGGAGTGAAAATATAGCTTCGGTATGGATATGCACTGTCGCCTTGAAAAATCAGTTTACAATGAACTTATATTAAAAAAAGAAACGTAAAACTTACCTAATAATAGCGTATTTTGATACATTCCATTTTCAAAGGATGCCCTTATGTTGGAATTATTAAAGATAGTGGCATCATGAGTTGAACCTGGCCACCATGCCATTATATCAGTAAACTTTAATTATGCATTGGCCACACCTTGCACATTAAGAGAAAGAAATTGCTTTCCGTTGCGATATATTTCACCTTCATTACGCCCTTGTAATATATCAGAATTATATTAACAATTAAATGGATATTACATTTATTTACCAGGTGACTGTATTTTTATGTGCGTAACATCAATTGCACCAATAACACGAGGAAATCCTGCAACGTCAAAAAAATCCCTTTGAGCTTGTATAAATTCTTGTTCAGTTCTGGGACAACTTATAAAACGTGGTCGTAATTCAGCTATGGCTTGCGACACCCTTCTCACAATTCTACTTGCTGTGGAAACATCTACACCTTCGAAATCTGCTATTAATTGAGGATGAGCACCAGTTGCATAATATCGCAGCGCAATAAGTAGCTGTTGTATTGGAGTGACACTATTGTTCCTAGAACCAGTTGTTATAGGAAAATAAAGAATATTGCAATATTAAGTTACATGTCTAAAGGAAATTCTAAAACGTGTTCTATTAAACGCAAAACTTCCATTGTTGTCGTTTTGGTTAATCTATACTTTTTTATAAAAAAGAAAACTCATCCAAGGTTTTAAAATGATCTGCCCGCTCATTAATTCGACGTGGAATACCTTCTTCAATTAATTCTAAGCCACCTAGGTCGTCATCCAAAATATCAATATCGTCGTTCATCAAATAATTAACTTCCATTATTTTTTCTATAGATCACAAGCTATCGAAAATATGATATTTTTAGGTTACAATCTAATGCTTAAAAATTAAATTAAGAAAATACTGTCACTTAAAATAAGAATCAATTACTAATGTTATGTGTCGCTTAAATATATGGTGCAATACAAATTTAGCCTTAACTTAGTGTAAGTTTCACTTACACTTTAAGTGCAAACGGCCCTTAGATCTTTAAAGTATTTCGGTGTATTATTAGAAAACTTATTAATATCTAGACTATTATTTAAAATCAGTGGGTTGTTCCCATAAGTTTGAAAATATCATATCCAATCTATAAGACCGATGCCCCTAAAATTGGATTTTTTGTTAAATTGTGGTTCAGATGTATATTTTTCTTCATTCATGCACTATAATTATCTGTAAAACTCTAAAGAAAAATTAGTGTTAATAAAGTCAAAATGTGAAGCGAATTCATTGATGTAATGTTCTCTTGTGCTTTCCAAGCTATTATTTAAGTAAATAACACAATAGCTATTTGTGTAACAAGGGAGGAAAGTGTACCATTTCATCCCGGGAATGAAGTTTACGTAATAATCGAAGGAATGAAATGACACTTTCCTCCTGTTATATACATATGATTCCTCCAATATAAAAAACAAGTGAAAGGGAAATAGCATTTCTTACATGTATATTGGCATTATGACAGTTTTAGTAGTAATTTGAATAGTAAGCCGTGGAATGTTACAATACCAGTTTCAAAGGTGGTTGTTACGGTGACAAAATGTTGTAAATCATAACAGCAATTGAAATGTTAATTATATTTGTATTTATATATATTTTAAAATGAGCTGTGTTGTTTAAAGTTAAAAAAACATTATAACGTTTACATTGAAATTATTTGCCTTAATTTTGACGTCTATTTTGACATTTTAGCAGACATTGTAATTTTAAGGAAACTGTGATACTTAATAATCAAAAATGCGGGTAGAATAGTATATTATATACCTAGGTTAAGAAGTGAGCTATTATTTACCGAGCACAAGGTCTATAATGGCCTTCTCATTCGAAGTATATATAGAATTCTTTTTACTACTAACATTGACATATTAACATATTTGATTTGATAAGATTTTGATATGAGTCATTTTCCATTTATGTTCAAATATTTCGAAATATCAAGTAGTATGGGAGTTTAGTTGTCAAACTGACAAAATGAAATTAATGAAATATAATTTTAGATGTTATTTTCCAGAAAATGGACGATATCTAAAAGTTCTACGTAAAAAAGTGCGAATAAAATTGAAAAATGGGTAAACATTTTAGTGACAGTGATTTAGAGATGGAAGTGTGTACCTGAACTTAGAGAGGTGGCAACTAGTGTAAGTAGCGATTTGTTGCCAGAAAAATCAAATAGATTGTACATGAATGTATACACTAAATTAAAAATATGGCGTGAAAAAAAGGGAGCTGTAGTAATGTAGTAAAAAATGGTGATTTCTCAGGTTAGTAGTAAAAAGAAATACTTTCCAACCTAGGAAGGAAAGCTGTTTTACCTTCCTATAGAGAGAAAGTATTATTTTCTACTCTCATTTGGAGGATGAAAACATTACTTTCTATAATGGTCGTAGAAAAACAATGTTAATTAAGTCAATCTGCATTTGAAAATACAAGTGTTTAAATATAAGTATCTGTAATTTCTTAGTAAACTTACTGAATACTAGAAAACCTTACACATTACTGTGTGTAAATGTTCATTTGCATCCCTTGTCATGGTAATCATATATGAATGCTTTTGCATGTTAATAGAGGATTTGATGATTTCATTGATGACCCTTGAATTTCACATTCATACTCTTGATCTAGGTGACCTTACAAATGATAGTTATTCAGTGTAATTTAGTATTAATTGTCCGCTTCAAACCGATTTAAAATATTGGAGAAAATAATTCTAGTGAAGATAATAATAATAACAATCAATAAATCTTACAGGCCTGCAGTTATGAAAATGTTAATAAAAGTGTTGATATATCTTAACGAAATTTATTTAGCATGCGTGCGTGTTAATACTATTTAGGTAATCATTTATACAAGAATATTAAATTTATTCTTTTGTAATAGTCGTTTCTCATGTTATTAGAATAAGCACAACAGTTTATAATACAACATAGTTCAGCACACAAATTCATGGACTAGACCTTATTTACATGAACACGATAATAGTATCGATATATTTAAGCGTTTCTAGCTTTAAACAGTGAACTGTACAGATTAAATGACTAGGGCTTTTTATTATCTTATCTTCTATATATTATAGTAAATAATAAGTGTTTTTCTACCCCCGCTATTGGTATTTCTCAAAAATCCTTAGGAATCTTGTCATATGCAAAAGACGCAAAATGAAGTCTGCAACAACTAATGAATAATAATTTTTTTCTGGAAAACTACGAGGTTTGCCACCCTAGATTTTTCATATTATACTAAACAGAAGAAATCTAAGGAAGTATAGTAATCGTGATTTTTTTCGACCTCCAGATTTTGATTGATATATACGTGTGTGTGAGTGTGTGTGTGTGTGTGCGATAACTCAGAAAATACTAATGGGAGACTTTCCAAATTTGGCAGTTAAGATTGTCAACAATATTTTAGGTGATGCATTAAATTTGGTGAATGTGATACCACCAGAAGAGACATAATGAATGAAAGAAAAAAGGTACAATTTCAGAAAAAAAATTTTATTGCGTTTCTGGACGAATCTCGACGAATTATAATGAAAAAACCGGTCCGCATGTCTGTAGTAGCAGCATAGTTGTTGAGATAAAGTTTTCAAATTTGGTACACTTGTTCCAAAGGCCAAAGACAATGAAAATTCGGTGATGAGCAAAATTGGCCAGCTGAAAGGGGGTCTACGGGACCCAAACTTTTTTTGTATTTGACTATACAAAAATACATTCTTGATGAAAGATTATAAATCATATCTACTATATCAAGCGAATAAACTATATTTTCCAAGTACTTAAATAAAGCTGATGTAAACTGAAATATTTTACACATTTGGCCTCATAAAATGGCGTTAGAATAAATTTAACAGTTTGACGTTTGATTGGTTTAATTTAGTCATAAAAATGTCATTGTCAACAACAACAAATTATTGAAATATATGACATCAATTATTATTTTCAGTATCGAATGACGCTGATAATTAATTATTTAAAATTTTAATGAAACATTTCAAGCACTGGCGACTGGTGGATTTAGGTTATACAATATCTCAGTATTGGAGCATGGAACCCAAGCAATATTTTAAGACACGACTATCAGTACTGATATAAAGTTTTGCAGAAAAAAATTGAAAAATAATTGAGAAAAAAAGTTACAAAAATGCCCAGCCTCCCCAGATTCCTTCTAGACCATTAGTAAAATCTTTGCAAACTATTTTTCTTTTCGTAATCAGAAGGAAAATTTGTCTAACGTGTAACAATGACCGCCGGCTCCGGCTGTCACACATGTGCCGCTATAATCTTGATAGCCTCAACTCGCATTCCTTTACTGACTAAACTTATTGGAACTAGTATAATGTACTTTCAAATATTTATTGATAATTTCTTCTACGATGTAACTAAAAATTTTGCTAAATTAATTGTAAATTATGTATACTACCACATTTTAAAATGTACACATCATCCTAAAGCATAGAACAATCTGTAAAAACTCCCACAAGTTCTTAAATCGACGAGATAAAAAAAATGTTATCACATCGTTTGCCGTGAAAATATCATTAAAAATGCCTCGAGTTCAAAGACACGCGAATTTTCAGCAATTAAGTTAGTTTGAAATGGTTAGAACAGTAGTGCTACGAAAGGGTGATACTTCTTTTTGGAAAATTGTAGATAGATCCACTAAACATGCACAACGTCTCCTAAGAATTGCGGCGGTTGTATTGAAACGGTTCTTTATGGTACTCAAATCATCTGATCACTTTGTCTATCCAGCATCTATGGAACATGATAGACAGGCAACTAAGTCAATTAGCGGTCCCCCGCTTACGATATTTCATTTAGATAGCAATACCTCTAGTGTACATCGACTACCTAATTTGTGGTAGAGTTTAAGAGTGTGTAAGAATGTGTGGAGCACCAACTCACTATTAATTTTCTGGTAGGTATCGTTATCTAATCATAATGAAATGTTAATCATTTAATACTTTAATCCCAATTATTTAGTAAATAATCATTAACATGTTTTAATAATTAAGTGCTGCAAGTACCATAATATATTAAATATCCAAATATAACAAGTGGGTCCATAGGATTGAAGTTAAACATTGAAAGTAAAGCAATGACATGTACAGTCCTGCCATCTCTGGGCACATTTTGGAAGTATTAGTCCAGAGGCGTGAATGAATACATATTTCAAATATATCGTGTATCTCAAATTAAATGGGATAAGTTTTATGCTGATTCCAAATCCGATAAGAAATCACGGTTAACTGAAGCCGTTTTTCGGATTTTCCAAAAAAAAACGAATGCAATTTCTCCTTTTGGCTATAGCCAAGTAATTCTTGGTCAGAAAGAATTTAAACTCTTACATTATTAGGACACTTTTTGGAGAATAATTTGGTGTAGAAATGAATGTTCGATATTCTTTTGTTTTCGAAATATCCACGGTAACTTTTCGTTTTTCAGATTGTGATTAAAAAGAGCTTTCAAATGATGTATCACATGCCGAAAAATTGTTCTTTAAGGGACTAACTTAAGAAAAGTTATCCATTGCTCAACAACACAAAGTAGTAGGCCATGGAAAATCAAAAAGTTATTTTGATTTCATGGATAAACCTAATATCAAACATTAGAAAAAAATAACAGTAATATTAAGGTTACTAGTATGACATCTTTAAATAATTAAAATTTTCTGTTAAAATACTGAACATAATCGATATGGAGAAAATTTTTTTAATAACAGCAAATTAACATAATAGAGGAAATGATAGTAATGAAGTAAGAAGATTTAATAAAACTGTTTATTATAAGCTCAATTTAGCTGAATATATTTTTGGCATCTACTAAGCTGATTACTTTTCTGAGAGTATAGGCATTATGTGCAGGACCGCCATCTTGTTGGAACCACAATTCGTTTATTTCTTGTTCTGTAAAAAACTGTCTTATCTTGGGTAAAACTTGATTTTCTAGAAGTTCACGATAGGCTACTCCCATTAAATTGTTGTGAAAAAATAAATGGACTAATTAAATGGCGATATAAAAATAATAATTAAAGGAAGGCTTTTAGGCAGATCATAGGAGTAGAATAGGAAGAGAAAAGGTAATACCTATCAGCCGCACCAAACATAGAATCCAAACCTAGTTTGCAATCTTCTTTGCGTAGTTACCTGCGGATTTTCTGTAGCTCAGTGGTAATAATTGTGCTTGTTAGAATCCACAATTTGTAGAACGACTTTCATCGGTCCATATAACTCTCGATTGAAACTCAGGTTGTTCTTCGCATTTCTAATTAAACCAACGACAAAATTCAATCAAGTTTGAAGCTTGGACAATCGTAGGTTTGTACGGATAATATTTTCTTTACTTTAATATCTTATGTACAGTTGTCTTAGGAATATCTATTTCACCTGCAATTTGCAGGGATTATTGTTAACAACTTCGAGAATATTATTTGTGCGGTCAACATTAACAATATTATGCCGATCGCTTTTATTATCAAAACTACTGTAATTTAACAAATTGCTAAGAATTCTTCCAAAAACCAAATTTTTGTGATCGTTCGTATCCGCACCTATTCATTAGGAGAAATATTATATTCCTAGTAATATGGTGTCGCAAAAGGATCGCGATTTATCGACAATACTCTCCCTTGCCGGCGGGCTTTTTTTCACCGACTGGACAGTAATCTAATTAATTATGGGAGCAGTTATAAAAATTGAGCTGGAAAATCAATGACAAACTTAATTTTTTTTTGTCAATTTCTTTCATCAATTTATCGTGACGGCCCTCTTTACTGTTCTAAAATAACAGCATCGTAGTTGGCAATACTTGTTACAATTGTGTTGCCAGTAGGAATCAGGTTAATTTCATGTTTGAAATTCATTTCACAAGTGATGTTCATAAACAATGTACCCCTATCATAGCATGCTTATCTATAAAAGCACAGCTTTGCTATTAAAACTGTACACACCAGGAAAATAATTTTTGATGGCAAAACCTTGTTTTCAAGGGATATGTCGCTTTTGTTCAATAGTTGGCTTATCAGATATCTTTCTAATGAAAATAGCAAATAGCTGGGCTTCTCTTAGTTGTGGAAATTATATACCCTTCGCACTAAACATTTAAATGGTGCTATTAGAACAAGCATGGTGCTTATCTACAACATCCCAACCCACCTATACGTTTTAAATAATTCCAATCAATTATTAAAATATGTAGGGTAAAATTATGCAATTAATTGAAAGTAAATTAATTACCAAGTTTTTGTTTTTCATGGTGAATCACTTTGATGGTATATAAATTGAGTTTAGGTGAAAACGATATTATAATATAAAGAACATTGTTGATGTTAACCATAACTGTTGATTGTAAAATTAAAATTTTTAGAGATGCTCACTTGCTACCACAGTCATAGGCGCAGAGGACTTCGACTAGTTATTATTTATTATAATAAAGAGTCTAGTGGTTAAACCCGGGGGGTCCGAAAGTACCCCAAAGCTGTCGAAGAAACTTTCCCTAGTACAAAATCACTGGTACTATTGCCCGCAGTTCTTTTTGCGATGTTTAAAAATAAAACAATTATCATTTTCATAGACTACCTAATTAGTAATTAATTATTACTAATAAACAACGTTACGTCTATTTCAATTTTATGTATATTTTCGTTTCGGTTAGGAACTCACTGCAGTCTGACTACTCGGCTCTTGTGTTATTTATTTATATTATTTTTATATTATATTTTATTTATATTTATTTATTTACCGATATGCGCATTTAGATGGTTCACTTTTGATTTGTATAGAAATTGCACGCCATTTCATTCCAGTTTGTTGTTGTCCGCAATGAATTAAGTTTCTGCCAGTCTAATCCAGATGGCGCCACTGATTTCTACTGGAACAATTGGCTTGGTAGATTTTTGCACTTATGAAAAATGACTAAATATCTATTTGTCTTTTTTACTCATACTGTATTCTCAAATGTTTGTCTCTTTCCAAACTATAATCGAGTTTAGGTAGCAGAACAAGACGGTGCTACTTCCTTCTTACTAGTGTTCCGTTCTGAAGACAACATTTCTAGTTCAGCGGTCTGGTAAAATTTATATGTTTTCTGGTATTATCGTGTAAGTTTATGATCATCATTATTTAAATGTTGCTATATTGATTTAACGTGCCTTTGAGGTAATTTTCATAATAATATTGTACCGTATTTATCTTAATTTACGCCTTGGACGAATTTGCTTTTCGGAGATCAGTTAACCTTGGTTGTTCTTTAGAACAACCATCATTAATATTGATTAGTATCGATTTATCGTGCCTTGTTGGCAATTTATCTAATATCCCTCTGATATTGTAATAATTTCGTGTGCTAATTTAAACTAACTTTCGGTTATTGTAAATTTTAGGTTTACCCGGCAACGGATGTCGCCATTTTGTATCGTAGTTAGTTGTTTTCTATCTTTGTCTGTTGATGATTTAGGTCAATTGGTTACGTTGGTAGTTCTGTGAAAAGTGGTAACTGGTGACATTTGGAGATTGGTACACCTTTTTGGACTAAACCTATTTGTTTATAACCTTTGTGAAAATTATCTAATATGGTGCATTCGTTTTGTGGTGGATCATTTTATACCAGTGCATATATTTACCAACCAGACCTCAGTAACGTACGGTATTTCTAAATTTAAAATATCGAATGCTTACTTGAACGTTTACTTAGTATTTAGTCAGGAACGCTGCTCTAATGGAGCCTTGCCTAGTTCTCTGGCAAAGATACCTGCTTAGTTATCTGGCAATTGATTAACTTTTGATTATCTGCAGTTAACATATAGTCAAGCTATATATCTTTATTTAACTTTATCTGGAATTCATTATTATCTCTCTATGAGGAACTAATAAATTATTTAATTTAACGTTACCTTTAATTTGAAAATTATCATATTGTTTTATATTTAGCAAATATTTATTTACGTTATCTTTCTAGTTGTCTGTCTGTATACGGACATTCTAAATTCTATTTTCTTGAAGATTACCTTCTTTTAGTAAAAAATAGCTTAACATATACTGAATACCTATTTCATTTTGTTTAGTATCATAGCTACACCTAGTTTATTTGCTGGACTAGTATTTTTTCTATTTAACGTAACTTTTATTGATACTTAAGTTAGTTGAAGTCTTCAACTCCCTAAAATATTATAGGATACCGATCCTAGTTTGTTTAGTTTGCAATTTACTCGGTAAATTTGTGTTAACTCTCAAATTTTGTCTACTTAGCTGGACAATTCAAACGTAACAGCTTTTTACTTTGTTTTGCATATAATACTGATCTCATAAAACTCTTCCCTTTTTATGTAAATATCTAGACCAAGAGAAGAGGATAACTGGGGGATAGAACTGATCATTATATACTGCGTGGAGCAGGAAAACGATATTTTATATAACTGGCATTTCTTCTCAGGGGTAACTGCAGTACTGACAATGGTGATTCAAACACCGAGCCCATTAAGAGTCTTATATACCCTATTAAATCATAATTCTCGAATATCTCGTTTAAAACTTATCCGATTTGAGTGCGATTTTTATAAGATTTTACAAAAATATGTATAAAATATCGGAAGGTAACTTATTTTTTTTCAGAGTCGTCAAAAAATTTTCACATGCATTTTAAATATTTTGTATCCAAATTTTTTAACATTCCGACATTAGTCACTGTTTGTAACGTTTATATTCATGTGACCCAACTCTTGGATTAGTTGAAAATAAATTTATTAGAAAACTAAAAACTGCATATCTATATTCCGATAATAGCTGCCATCTCGCATGATATTTCGGAAACACGGATGCACTTGCATACACTGGACTCGTTTGCGGGAGGGGGAATCGGGCACTTAGCAACCACGTTGCGATTTGCGTAAACAACAGTGGCGTGTCTATTCTAGAGATATCTCAAATTTACTTATTTGTTATAAAGTGGGTACACTTGATTTCAATAAAAACTGGTACACTTTCTTTTAGCTATGGAAATCATTCGTTCTATGATTGATATTAATAATCTTACAAATGTCAATTTGACGTTAATCAGTGGCGTCATTATTAAAGATGGTTCGACATCTAACAGATATTCAAAAATTTCGAATTGTTTCTAAAACTGAAGATGGTTGGTCCATAAGAAGACTTGCTGCTGAATACAATGTGAGTAAAACCACGATAATGAGTGTTAAAATCAATGGGAAACCAACCAAACAGTATCCCGGAAAGTTGGTTCCAGTAGGCCCAGAAAGAGCAATAATCAAGAAGATGAAAATCTTATATATTACCTAATAGAAAACCCTTTTCAGACTGCAGTAAATGTAATTTCAGAGACAAATTTCCCTGCTTCGGTATCTACTGCTTGCAGAAAAATAAAACTATAAAGCGACTTGAAGAGTTGCGGCTAAAAAAATACAAACTTTCAAAAGAAAAGAAGCAGGGTCGGATTATTTTTGCACTCAACTATATAATCAATGATGAAATCTTCTGGGGACAAGTTGTCTTTTCTGACGAAAAGGTTTTTAAATCCTGTAACGATGGACATGTTCGCGTATATAGGCCTCCTTCCACTAGATACGACGAAAAATATACTTTCGATCTATAAATATCAGGAAGGTTTTCAGTTAATGTCTGGGCTTGGATGAGCCTAAATGGGTTAGGTGTGTGTTGGAACAGTGGTGGTCATCTCAATTCCATTAAATATATTGAAATATTAGACAATATTATGTTGCCGTCAGTAATAGAGGTTTTTCCGGAAAATAATTTTATTTTCCTACAAGACAACTGCTCCATACATACGGCCCATCGTGTCAGGCAATGGTTTCTTAATAAAAACATAGAGTTGTTACCGTGGCCATCTAAAAGTCCGGATTTAAATCCAATTGAAAATGTATGGGGACTAATGGTGAAACATATAAAAAAATTAAATAACCATCCAAATAATGCCCAAGAATTGGAAGGGATAATTGAAGACGCTTGGGAGAACTTGTCGCAAGAAGTTGACCTTGCAAGAAATCTGATTTTGTCCATGCCTGCAAGACTTCAGGCAGTTTTAGACGCTAATGGAGCAATGACAAATTATTAGTTAATTCTGTATTACGTAATTGAAGTTCATTTATTTTATTTATTTATTGTATTTTTATGTTCAGTTTGCATTGTTTACATTTTTTTTAATCTCGTGGTATTTTTGTGTTCTTATTTTAAAAATAGAATTATCATTATTCAGTTAGTATTTTAATTACAACCATTAGTAGAATTATCCGTAACAAATATTATTTTTTTAAACAATAATATGGCAGGCTTGAAAATGTTTTGGAAAAGTTATTTTCTAATTATTTTTTAAAATTCCATTTGAATAAAAGAAAGAGAAAGGTTTAATAAGTTTAAAAACACAAAGAAAACCGATCTCCTCCAAAAAAATCCAGGTCCGGAGTATATCACTTCTTTTCCACCCCCCTCTCGACATGCCTGGCCAGCCCTATTTACAGACATATGCACACAACTAAACTATGATTTTCGAGTACAAGAATTGTACCAGTTTTTTTTTTAAATCAAGTGTACACCTAAGTAGACGTTATTGAAAGTGATTATTAGTGCAGTGAAAGAACAATGGGAAAAATAAAAACATATCATAAGCGTAAATATCCTAGCAGAAAACCGAAAAATCGAACATTAGCCCAAAAGAGAAAATATAAAAAGTACTAGTGAAAATTGAATTTTTTCGTAAATTAATAAAAGTAGGTAATAATTTTCTTTTATTTCCGGTAATTTCTGTAGAGAGACTAATATAAATGAAAGTTTTCCCATTTTGCCGTCTCTAAATATTGATATGGAGAATGAAAGGTGAATATGATAATTTTTATTTTTGATTTATTTTAAGCGCAGTAACCTCATGTACAGGGTGATCATTTTAAGTGCACCTTACTCAATTTTTCTGCTGTATTTTTAACCTAGGAAAAAACTTCAAAAATTAAACTTATGTGCCTTTTTCTAGGGAATCCGAAAATTAAAAACAATTGAATGTCAAATAAAAAGAAAATGCCGAAAAACTGAAAAAATAAAAAAATTACACCCCGCATTAATATGCGGAAATGGACATATGACATTCCGAATACTGATTAAATATGCGCGTGACATACATATCTTTTACGTCCGGTTTGACCGGAAATTGCCTTAATTTTTTTTTTTATTCTAAATGATATATCCTGTATATTCAGCTCAATTTAAAAAAATTCTTTCTGAATTCAGCAATATATGTAACATCATCATAATCTTTCATATTTGATAAAAATATTGGAGTTTAAATTTAAAATAACACATATTTTTCATATTATTTCATCGCCTTTTTCATTCAGTTGAATGATATGACACACATTGATACTTCCATTTTATAGGAAAATTTTTTAAAATAATACTATGCATTAATAAGAAACGGTAAAATGGACATTTTTTGTAGATTAACGATTTAATTGTTTTGTTGTTTAGTTCTTTAGCTATTTTTAAACAAAGTAAATAAAATAATTTCGGTTTTTTTTTATTGTTTTTACATATTAATTACAGGACAAGGACGCATGAAGGGTAAGGTTTATTGATGATGACTTTTTTGACATCAGGAAGGTTTGCAAACATCATTGAAGTCAGAAATGGGACAGGCGACAAAACAGTATGAAAAATAATCCAGGTCCGTATTAAAAAAATGAACTTGATGATGGTCCAGGACAGACGAAACGTCGGATTAAAATTTTGATGACACCACAATATGCGCAGGAAAATGTTGCATTGAAAAGTGTTTTCAATTTTCCTGTAACTTCACAAATAGTCAGAGCAAAATAAAAACAAAAAGTCAAAAATTTTGTTTTCCTCGAAAAAATTTGAAAAGTGTAAGGATTTTCGGAATTTTTTTTCCAGAATATTACTGCTCTCATAAATGTGCAAATTTGTCCTCATTTAACCGACTTCGTATTTCTTATGGTTTCGAAGATCCCTGTACTCTGCCGAATTTGAGTCACTCTGTATAAGATAAATAAACAAATAAAATATCACAAAAATGTAAAACAAGAAAATAAAGTAAATTAGAAACAAAATCAGAAGATACCGAAAACATATTATTATCAAAATATCAATCAGTATGAAGCCTAATTAACCAATAGTAATTGCTAGAAAAAATATCTAACACTTATTCGATTCAAAGTGGTAGGATATTTAGACAGTTTTTAGCAATGGCTGTTGCCTTGCGACGATTCATTCATACAAAATTTTTTTTACCATTCTCAACAGATCCACCGAGATGACGAATTCTGGAAACAAAAAATGGGTAAACAATTGAACAACTTTTATTTTTCCTCTCTTCTGCCAGAAGTGATAGATTCAAGGTTTGTCAGAAAATTAGAAATTAGAAATCCTCCTAGAAATTATTAATAATAAAACCTCCTAAATGAACTGTTGTTTCTCTATTATCATTAAGTATATTTACTAAAATTTTTTATTATAAACTAACACCCCCATATAGACATACAAATTCGTTTATTTCGCTACTGTTTAGCTTATAAGCTTGACGCAATACAACTTTTTCGTCGGATTATGTCGTACGAAACCTCTAGTACTCCGCCTCTGATAATTCAACATCTCCCGATCTGAAATGTTCCACTATGCCGTTCTGTAACTAAAACATCGGCCACCTTCGACATTCGCCGCGATAATTTCGGTTTGGCTGTATATATGCACCGTGGCCTGCGCGGGGTGTGGTAAAATCGAGACTATATTTCACTTGCATCTGATATAGACTCTTAAGAGCTTAGCCGTTGGTGGATTCTTCGCTGGACTAACCCATTTGAAGCTACGTAAGATCTTCGTCCCCAAGGAACAGTTATATTTGGTCACAAGAATCTTTGTAAGAGATCAGTCACTTTTTTTTTGTTTATTTTTTTAGTCTTCAACCAAAACTAGGTTTTTTAACTAAAAGAGGCCATCTTTGCCTAAGTAAATTTTTGTAAATATACCATTCTTTATTACACTTTTTATTAAATAATATCTTTTTATTTGACTTCCTTCCCAACAGAAATCAAGTTTTAACGTTATCTTTATCTTTTAAAGTAAACTTTTAATTATTTGGTACTTGCAAATCAATCTAAGCCCTTATTCACGACCTGCTAACTGAGCTATCGGTCAATAAATACAACCCCCAGCTAATTGTGTTTAGCCAGCAATTGGACGGGGGGTGTTGCAGATTATCATCCTGAATGAATCATCTAAGGTAAATGCATCATTGAATTTTTTTTTGTTCAGACTATAACGAAATGTTTTTTTTTTCGGTAATGTTTTTTATGGTAACCTGACCGAAATGGTTTTTCCGTCACTTTGGTACACTCTGTATATGATAACTTGTGGTAATATTTTTTTTAAACCGTTTTGTACCAAATTTAAATTTAGTTTACAAGTCCAGTATTTGAAATAACAATTATTTCTCTAATATAATTGTTTCAAGCCGGTTTATTTTCAGGATAATCTTAGGTTGTTTATGATTCTAATGATAAATCGTTTATTGTGTTTGTACTCAATCAAGTAAGAAGAAAGTAGGTTAGTATAATTTAGTTTGATTTTAAAGCAAGTTGAAATCATGATTCGTGATAAAGAAATATGTTTCTATTTGTTTAATAATTTACCGAATAAGTTATTAATTGATTTATTTTTAACTATTAGTACTTGGCCGTTTTAAATTATTTCTTTGCGGAAATTTATTTAAAAATTATAAGAAAGTGATTCCAACCATTAGTATATTTGATAACCATTTGTTTATATTAACTAACGCAGAGAATTTATTTTAACGTTTTTTTCGCTAAGCTGGCTTGAAGAATTTTGCCCCACTACAGCAACCACATTTTTGATTCTCGCGCAGAGAATCACGTGACTTTCTGCGCCTCCGTCAAGAACAAAACAGCGGACATGGCTTGGAAGAATCACTTCTAAACCAGTGACTGCTCTAGTAAGAAACACTCAAGCTCCTGATCTCCAGTGCACTAAGCTATCATTAGCTACCGAAAGTTAAAATCTAACAGTCATTCACGCATATCTCTGGCTCGATAAGTTTAAGGGACAGTTTTGCGAATTCAGACCCGAGTTAGTAAAACTAAACTGCTGTGCTATATAGTTAAAGAAGCATCGGGATTCGGTGGTCATATTTATTTAATATTGACGTAAAGATAGGACTTTTATACTTCGATCTCTGAAAAGAATCCCATCTCAGTTTTAGTTGCATTAAAGCGCCAGTGAAATATTTATACCTCGATCTCTAAAAAGGATTTCATTAGGTACACGCGAAGTGACACCAGTGTGGTTTTTATACCTAGATCGCTGAAAATAATCTAACTAGGTGCCCCGGCCTGTAATATACAAACCGTTCCGTTTGTAACACGTAGCCAGTAAGCCCTAACAAGAGACATTAATAGATAATCTAAATATATAGCACAATCGCGATTAGACAGTCATATATACCGTCTGTTCCTGGACTGACCTGCGCTTGTGTTTTGTTTGCCCTCCGATACCGCTTACCACTGACCATACCTGTTGCATCGACCGCCTGCCGTAATACCGTCTTAAGCATTAATAACTAGAGTCATTAACCGCTTGCTGTAAATACCAGTAGTAGTAGCTGCCGTAACTGTGCTTTATTTCGAATTACTGCTTGCTTGCTTTTGTAGATGCTGATAGTAAACCTTTGATAGTAATACCGTAGTAGTAGTTTCTGTAACTTAGCTGTGCTTGATATAACCGATCACCGCTTTTTGCATTACATAACGTCTTGCTTAAGATTAATATTTACGTTGCATTATAACATAACTGTTGTGTATATATTTCTTTTTTTCTTTTGTGAAGCTGTTAAGTAAATAGAGTAAGTGAAGTTGAACTTCTACCTTTTATTTTAAGCAAAGATATAATTAAGTCAATCTGCTTGTACACCGAGAATCATTTTCGGCAGGTAAGGTGAAATTGTCCATTGCTGTGCAAACGACAACTACACACACAGGCCGCCTGGCATTCCGTTTCTTCACTGAGTTACCTTAGCTTCTATCACACCGCTGGAATAAAATGGTGTTACTACACTTTAAAACAGGAACTGGCGCTCGAGACTGTTACCGTAATAAAAAAGTGTCAAAGTACTGTTACTGAACTGAAGGGTGCCAAAGTGATACGGCACTCACCCACAAATAAGCATTGTGGTGGTAAGTACGTCACAAGACGTGTCTTCAATAGTAAACTACTCAGTTGTTTCAAAAGGGCGCCAAGTAAGTTTACCCGTACCGCTATTTTTCTTATGATAGGGAAGATTTTCCAAATAGTTATAGGAAGTAAGAGAGCTTACATTGTTGGAACAATTAAAGCTTTATAGTATAGATGACTACTAACATTTTCTACATACCAATAGAGAATCACAATAATCTATTAATATTTTTCAGAGGTAGGTTGAAATGGGGGGGCAGTAGTAAATATGACCATAACTTTATTGCATATCATTTATTATAGTCATTGATATGAAATTGTTCAGAGTGTTCTACGTAGAAAGAGTATCTATGTTGTACTTCGATAGGACACAGTTTTTGAATAAGATGGAGTTGAAAACTTCATTACATGGTAACCTGAAGATTATTATGAAATTTTCTGATAATATAATCAATAAAAACAGGATAAAAAATATTTTGTGGTCATATATTTTTATTTAATTAGTTACTACTTTATTATTTTGTTTTTCTAACAAACTTGATTTAATAACACATTAAAAATATAAATTAGGTTCACATTTCGACACCACCACATGAACATATTAGTCCAAGAGCTGGCGTCCAAAATGTGCAAGAGTTTTCTCAAAGCAAATTTTTTGAGATTAGGTTACTTTTTAGTGATGGAAAATAACTGTAGAGTCAGCACTTCCGGTACCGGAACACCAGGCGCTGGGACGCTCGCAAAGGTGTAATATTAATTAACGTCTCTAAACTGTTTTCTCAAAGCTCAAAATTTATAGAAAACGAGCAAATATAATATAAAACAAGAATCCAACAGTCAGACAGCAAAATATAGGGACACGTGGCGTCAGCGCTACTTCATACCTGTCAAAAAAATGACGTGTGTCAAAGTGATTTCTCAAAGCTGAAATTCTCCAAAACATTAATTAAAACTATAAAGTCAATAAAGGAAACAGTCAGACTCATTTATGATAGGACCACGTCAGTCAGCAGTCGATAGATGTGAGAACGGTAACTGCGCGCATTAGTACGCCTTTACTCAATACATATCATTTATTTTATATAAAAAAAATTATTTTAATTATTTCTTAATAATTGTAATTGTTATATATCAGTTATTATATAGATATCAGTTATTTTATACAAGAAAAAATAATTTTAATTATTTTATAACAGAAAAAAAAGAATCATTGATTCACTGAAAAAAAAACATCTAATCGCCAGAATCATTGCCGTCGTCGTGTTCTTCGCCACTATCTTCATCAGAATAAAACGCGATTGCACCATATTCTTCGGCGTCATCAGTGGTGGTTGATTCCGAATGTGTGTACAGATCAAAAATTCAGCGTTAAGCAATACATTACATTAATAAGTAAGGTTTTGAATCACATTTGCCAGTCGACTGGCAAAAATTACCTGCAGGTGTATCATCCGGTTGAATCAAAACGTCAGAAATGAAATTAGCTAGCTTATCGTCTTAGTACCAACTGAAATCATATCGGCCATCGATCAACTGCCAACCGTTTTCCTCTGGAAACTGTATAACTATTTCATTTCGAGCTGAAACAGTTAAAAATCTTGGCCAATTTCCTATATCTGAATAGTCATAACATCGGTGTATTATCATTTTCATTTTCTTTGGTTGTTTTATCATTATTTTTCGTAGTTTCAGTTTCCATTTCAGCTTCAATTTTAGGATATTTAGCACAACCAACGTTCTCATTGTCGTCTTTAAGCACCTGCACCATTACACATTCTTCACCGCCCTTAAATTCTTCAAACACTTCACTGACTTCACTTCCGCTTTCACTAAAATTTATTTGTGGTTCATTAGAAGACGAAGACGTCGAAATTTTTATTTCAGAGCTACCATTTTTTCTTTTACGATTTTGCGCCCCAGACCATTTCGAAGACATTATTATTTTTTGAATTATGTCAATATTATAACGTCAACAAACACAATACATAACGCAAATTTAGTTTTTAGTAACTAATATACAAAGTCCGAAGAAAGCTAGTACAAGCTGGCAAGCTGCAACAAAAGATGACACGACATGTTATATCTATTATACATATATTAATATGCTAACTGAAGCACTGGAAACTTAAACGCGTACCGTACTATACTGTTATAGTAATAATATTAATATAATAGACTGATTTCAACAATTCGCTTCTTTAGCACAGAGTAGTTTATTCTTTGTTTTTAGTTAGAGAATAAATAATAAAATTAAATACAGAAAATTCAAAACTCGGTCAAAGAAGACCGGCAGTCGGCGCTCTATATAAAAACGATAAAACGTAAACATCATAGCCACGCCAACACTTTGTACTCCGCCAGCCGGTATTACTTTGATTTTTTTGTTATCATACAGCACGCTTACCGATAGGCGGGCCGGTGCGAACTTATTTGGAATACGTGCTTTTGATTAAAATTTAAATTTAATTATTCAGAAACTACAACCGACTTGCGGCAAGTCAGCGCCCCCAAGATTCAGCGCCCTAGGCGACCGCCTGGCTCGCCTGCCCATCGGGCCGGCCCTGGTAATCTACATTCCATTGAGTTATAAAATAAACGATATGTATTGAGAAAAGGCGTACTAATGCGCGCAGTTATCGTTCTCACATCTATCTGACTGACGTGGTCCTATCATAAATGAGTCTGACTGTCTCCTTTATTAACTTTATAGTTTTAATTAATGTTTTGGAGAATTTCAGCTTTGAGAAATCACTTTGACACACGTCATTTTTTTGACAGGTATGAAGTAGCGCTGACGCCACGTGTCCCTATATTTTGCTGTCTGACTGTTGGATTCTTGTTTTATATCATATTTGCTCGTTCTCTATAAATTTTGAGCTTTGAGAAAACAGTTTAGAGACGTTAATTAATATTACACCTTTGCGAGGGTCCCAGCGCCAGGTGTCCCGGTACCGAAAGTGCTGACTCTACAGTTACTTTCCATCACTAAAAAGTAACCTAATCTCAAAAAATTAACTTTGCGAAAACTCTTGCACATTTTGGACGCCAGCTCTCCGACTATATATTTCAATTTTTAAATAAACCAATGTTTTCCTTGTTTGAACTTTCCATAATTTCTTCCACTGTCTGCGTATCTAAAGAGTGTTCTGTAGCGATAAATATTACAAAATCTTACATTGATTTTGACTTGGACTGTCGGAATGATCGTGGTACTTTTTCTTTTTGAACTACCAAATCTACATTGTCAAGTATTCTGATTCACTCTCTAAATGATATGAACTTTCTTCTTGACTCTCTCCCCCTCTTTGAAACATACTTCACCACCGTCATCTTGATATGTTTCTTCGTGATTAATCGATTGAATAAATTTTGTTTGACTTTTTACCTGACTATTTCATACGAATTCATTTTCCATAAAAATAATTACTTTTCTTTATTTTTTTTTGTCAAGGGATCTATTAATCTATACCCTTTGGTGTCTTCATAATATCCCATGATACAAATTCCTTTGACTTAACATTCCTTTTTTTCTGTTTTGTTTAGAAATATGGGTCATGGCTTTACAGCCAAACATTTTTAGATTACTAATATTTGGCTTCTCAGTTGTCCATAACTCTTCTGGTGTTCTTTTTGTAGTTGAGATTGGACACCTGTTAATTAAATACACAGCTGTCGAAACTGCTTCCGCCCAATATTCCGTTGGAAGATAATCACCTGCTAACATACTTCTGGCTTTTTCAAGTATAGTTCGCTTCATCCGCTCAGCTAACTTATTCTGTTGCGGAGTATCTGCAACAGTTGTCTGATGATGAATGCCAGATCTATGCAAAATATTTTTCAGACCTTTGTTGACATATTCAGTGCCATTGTCTGTACGTAAGCATTTGATAGATTTGTTTGTTGAATTTTTCCGAAATTGGTCATGCTCACTTCTTTTTTGAGAGTATAATAATTGTGAATTGTGAGAAAAAGACCCTTTTTATTAACTTACCTCTAAAATGGCCTCACAATTGGGACACAATTCAATATTATACTTCCTGAAATATACATTTTTTTTAAATTTACATTATTAAATACAAAACAGCCGTGTCATCGAGTTTGCCTATTACTAATTAAATTTAGAAGATATAACAGAAGTAAAAATTACCACTAAGTAAATAAATGTAAGTATGTAAATTCCCAAGTTTTGGTGACTGAAATGTCTACATTGTCTAATAATTTTAACTGGTGGTCTGTATAACTATATTTTTACATTCTATAAATTACAACAAAACTGATGAAAAATAATTAATTAATTTTTGGGTAAAATTTAAATCAGAGCTGAAAACATTTATAAAGAAAGGATCTTTCTTGAAAATGAGCCTTTAAGATATTTAGATGTTTTTTACTGTCTTAATTAAAAATAATCAACTCCCATTAAAATAACATTTTCTCAGTTAGGTTTATTAATTAGAAAATGACTTTTTTAAACCCCGCGCTTCAAACGTTTAGTTTTTTTACATTGCGTTTTTACTGGATAGGTAGCTACTACTTATTTCAACTTTATACAAGAAAATACATTTTCATTAAAAATTCTAATATTTTAATATTCATGGCTACTGTAGGGGATTATACAGTCGTAAAGACATGAATATAAAAAAAGGTAATTATAATATATATGACTAATTATAGATGTGAATATAAAAATTATAAAATAGACTAATAAATTAGCTTTTCAGAAGATTTATGTGAAAAAAGTTTTACAATTTACATGAAGTTAACAAAAAATACACGTTTTTATTAACTAATATTTGCATTTCAGAGTGGTATACAGTTATAACGAATCATACAAATATTCATTACTATAGTTTCGGAAATTCCCGTTAGTCTTGTGCTACCGCGCACTGCCGCCATGTGATAAACCATGCAGATGTTCATTCCTAGAAGTTTCTGCAATTACTGTTTGACGTGTGCTGCCACATACTTCCTGCCGCCATGAAATATGAGACGTCACCAAGGCCATAATTTTGGTATAAATAGAATCACATTAGCCAAGCAAATTAATTCAGTTTTCTACTGACAACTATCTTCAGCGCGTTGAGCTGGGTAGTTGAAGAGTCTTAAGCGCGTTGAGATTGACTCCATTTGGTTAGAATACTGAATCCGACGACGACGCCGCCCGGCCAATGTCTGGTAGCATCTTGGGGTTCTTAGTGCGCTGAGCTAGACCTCCTGGTGCTGGTAGTAATTTTACCGTCCTGCAACGTCGCCACCAGTCTAGTAATTATTTATTGCCGTGAGTCTTCAGCTCGTTGAGCTGGACCCGCCGTTAGTAAATAATTGCTAAACAAACCGCCGTCACTAGTCCTCTGATTCGAATACTAATCACAAGTTCCTCTTCTTGATAAAAGTTTAAAATATAGAGTGGAATAAAAATTAATATTAACTGAAAATTTTTTTGCTAATTATTATTTACCAACTTTGACAAATCTTATCACAGATAGGTATAACATATATCTTTTTAAACAATTATTTTCCCGGCTATTTGTCAAAACGCTGAAACTTGGATTACAAAAAAAGATAATATGTACGGGTAGTACTTGGGTTCAAATAAGTACGCTCCTGACCAGTGATGTTCGGGACTTGAACGGGTCACTGGCAATGCGTGGAATACTAAGCAGTTAGGGTAACTGCAAAGGGTACTGGCTCAGGGACTAGTGGACTGTGGTAGAACCAATCTTGGAGGCAGCCTCACCTCCTAATTAGGCTTGGAAAGATTGGTTAGTGAGTACAACAAAGTATTCGTTGAAACTGATTTATTTAAGAAAATAAAATTCTATTTATACTAATTATCTGTAACAATAAATGAAAACATTAAAAACAAACACTAAAAAACAAATATATCTAATACATGAAATGACTAACATTGGCCTAGAAAATATGTCGATGTAGAGTGCAGTCTTTGCACTTATTTGCATAGCTTGCTGACCTTGTTTATGATTAATGAAATATAACAATAACAGATATGTAGGAAAGTAGAATATAAAAACAATAAACATCAAATTAAAATTATTTTAAATAATAATTAAAAAAAATGTATGTTTAATGGATTAAACATAATATGTACATTATGTTCAGTACAACTGACTCAATAATGTTATTTTTAATTTCAACCATTCTGTCTAGTAAAACCAAAAATAAATAAAACACAAAGTACTCACCAGTTGAACACTCACTTTAAAAAACTTTAAAATATCTACCGACACGTGTTTCTGCTTGCGGAGTTTCATCAGGGTAGCCAGCACGTTTAAAGAATCCAAAGCAACAAAACTTGTAAACCTTAATGTAATAAACATTAGTGGCTTCAGAGAACAGAATAATTGAAATTATATAGTGGAAATTCCCCTTAGGGTAGTATAATTTAAAAACAAATTAAGTTCCTCTTCTTGGTAAAAGTTTAAAATATAGAGTGGAATGAAAAATAATATTAACTGAAAATTTTTTGCTAATTATTATTTACTAACTTTTACAAATCTTATCACAGATAAGTATAACATATATCTTTTTAAACAATTGTTTTCCCGGCTATTTGCCAAACCGCTGAAACTTGGTTTACAAAAAAGTTAATATGCACATTATGTTCAGTACAACTGACTCAATAATGTTATTTTTTAATTTCAACCATTCTGTCTAGTAAAACCAAAAATAAATAGAACACAAGGTACTCACCAGTTGAACACTCACTTTAAAAAACTTTAAAATATCTACCGACACGTGTCTCTGCTTGCGGAGCATCATCAGGGTAGCCAGCACATTTAAAGAATCCAAAGCAACAAAACTTGTAAACCTTAATGTAATAGACATTAATGGCTTCAGAGAACAGAATAATTGAAATTATATAGTGGAAATTCCCCTTAGGGTAGTATAATTTAAAAACAAATTAAGTTCCTCTTCTTGGTAAAAGTTTAAAATATAGAGTGGAATAAAAAATAATATTTTAAATATATGAAAGAAGGAGCCAACCGCAGAATCAGTTCAGTGTATTAAAAATAATATTAACTGAACATTTTTTGCTAATTATTATTTACTAACTTTTACAAATCTTATCACAGATAAGTATAACATATATCTTTTTAAACAATTGTTTTCCCGGCTATTTGCCAAAGCGCTGAAACTTGGATTACAAAAAAGATAATATGCACATTAAGTTCAGCACAACTGACTCAATAATGTTATTTTTAATTTCAACCATTCTGTCTAGTAAAACCAAAAATAAATAAAACACAAGGTACTCACCAGTTGAACACTCACTTTAAAAAACTTTAAAATGTCTACCGACACGTGTTTCTGCTTGCGGAGCTTCATCAGGGTAGCCAGCACATTTAAAAGAATCCAAAGCAACAAAACGTGTAAACCTTAACGTAATAAACATTAATGGCTTCAGAGAACAGAATAATTAAAATTATATAGTGGAAATTCCCTTAGGGTAGTATAATTTAAAAACAAATTAAGTTCCTCTTCTTGGTAAAAGTTTTAAATATGGAGTGGAATGAAAAATAATATTAACTGAAAATTTTTGGCTAATTATTATTTACTAACTTTGACAAATCTTATCACAGATAAGTATAACATATATCTTTTTAAACAATTATTTTCCCGGCTATTTGCCAAAACGCTGGAACTTGGATTACAAAAAAGATAATATGTACATTATGTTCAGTACAACTGACTCAATAATGTTATTTTTAATTTCAACTATTCTGTCTAGTAAAACCAAAAATAAATAAAACACAGGGTACTCACCAGTTGAACACTCACTTTAAAAAACTTTAAAATATCTACCGACACGTGTTTCTGCTTGCGGAGCTTCATCAGGGTAGCCAGCACATTTAAAGAATCCAAAGCAACAAAACTTGTAAACCTTAATGTAATAAACATTAATGGGTTCAGAGAACAGAATAATTGAAATTATATAGTGGACATATTTTAAAATAATAGTTTAAAAAGATATATGTTATGCTTATCTGTGATAAGATTTGTAAAAGTTAGTAAATAATAATTAGCAAAAAAATTTTCAGTTAATTTTATTTTTTCATTCCACTCAACAAAACTTTAAAATATAGATGAAAATGACAGACGTCGTCTTACAGAATACTATTTGTTGTCAAGACTATGATAGATCGAGCATCAATCGGGTTTCTTCGTGCTGTGTTTATGATTCCAATCAATAGGAATAAAACCAGCAATATTTACGTATCTCGCTTGGGATGTAGATAAATCGGACAACTTTTATGTTTTGTTACTCATCTTCTAGTATTATTAATCTGAGGTAATAACTATGCAGTACCTGATTCAATAGAATTCATTTAATTGCTGTTACACAAGCATACCACAAGGCCACAAAGTGAATTTTACACTAAAGTCGCAAATTTAGTGACAATTATATAATGCCTTCTATATTAAAGTTTCGATGCCAGTTCCCGTCACTTTGATGCTAGCTGGGAAGTGTTACCTTAACTTCCAATCGACGAATCTACAATTTGAGTTATTTGTGTGGATAGCATATACGTAAATACTTATACGTATTTTTTATTTAATTAAATAATTACATGATATTTAAATTTTAAATGTCTGTTCTAAAATTTATTGTCTTATTTTTGTGTAGGTATATTATTCTGCAACATTTCAAGAATTAGGCTCTTTGAAAATGTTCTTCAGTAAAATATAATTATTACCGAAATAAATGTTCGTTTTACTCTAACTCGAATGCTAATGTGTGCATATTTATTGATACTGATACAATTTAATAGTTTATATAATAAACATAGCCATTTATCAAGTTAAATCCGCCAAACATGTCGATATATCCCATTTATAAGAATTTATTGTATATATAAAGCATCTTTATCTTCCTTCTGACATATTTTATGACATTTCTGATTCTGAAATATTACTTAAATATTCGCCTTCTTTTTAAACTATTTTCAACTATTAAGAAAAATACAAATCCATCAGCTACGATATTTAAAATACATACATACAATATTACATATTTTATAAATTTTGTCTTACGCAAATTTTCGAAAATATGTATGCACATTTTTAAAGGCAAGACATTGTTGTTTCAATTCTGTATGCTTCGTTTATGTATTTTAGAAATAACCTAGAGACGAGAGAAATTTATCTTTACAAAATACAACATACTCGTGAAGTCAGCTCAGAAAATTTATGTCAATATCTGAAAAGTTATATTTTATAAAATTAAGATCTTTTTTATATTAACAAATCTATATACATATTTCTAAATACAAATACACAAAAGATTACAAACACGTAACGTCGAAAAATACTGTAGCATTTATAATTTATTTTTATGTAAAGATGCTAATGAGAATAAACAATATTAATGACAACTTATTCATCATTCCATTTTTTATGAGATAGCTACGATACTTTTCTCTAATTTTACAAACCTTCGATTTTTTGAGTCCCTCTATTACTCAGAATTCTTACATTAGAATCCTTAAGAGTTTCTTTAGCAACAAAATAAGATTTTCCCAACGTGTATTTTTCCTTCTCCTTCTACTTTGCACATAAACATTTGGTTTATAATTCCAGCCAGCACTTATAAAACAAATATGACAAATATTAATAAACACACCACATAAAAATTCATGTGGTGTGTTTATTTATACACTGAAAGAAACGTATTCTACATCAAAATAATCGACTATTCTTGAATTTTTATACTTATTACTGGAATAATGTAGCTTGGCATAATAAAATATTATTGTTTCAATAATATACCAACTGTAAACCAAGAACAAATGTATTTTTGAGTTTCATTAGTGCAAGTCTATGTCCATATAAGTTTGATTCCTTCGAAGTATAAGTATGTATTAAATATACTCTTTCGAGTACTGTTAACCGTGAGAGTCAGTATAAGGACATCTTGAAGTAAATTCTTATTTAAATGTTTTTCTTGACATAAGAATACTACTCTTGGAATAAAACTGCAAACAACTTTGCTGGATGAATTATACATACTATTAATCCAGTAACTGTTATTCTTGGTTAAATACTTACTAATCTCTAATGTGAAGTGTTCTAAAATAATGATGTAACAGATCTCAATAATATCTACTTTTAAACTGAACAAATGAAATCTTAGAATAAGTATAAATTAGTATTGAATATTGTTCGAAACTTCCTCTTAGCTAAAGTTAATAATTAGTTATCATTAAAAGAAGGAGACTAAAATTTTAAACCTTCTGGAGTGTTTTAATCCCATAATTTAATGATTTAATTCGATTCATTTAAACTTAGAGGCACTGAACTACATATTTGTTTGTTTACATCTATTTGTAGTCGTTGGCGGGTGGCATCTCTTGCATCACGAGCATTTTTGAATATAACACTAGTAAACGGATCAAACACTATTTTGTAGTCACTGAAATATTTTTCTTGTAGTAGCTTACTTGTAACATTCCAAATAGTTGCTTCTTTATATTCTGTTTCATCAGGTTTTTTCACGTTCTCTGCATAATCTTTTAACATCAAAGCCAGTTCATTCAAATTGCTTTCTCTATTCAATTCATATTTTCTGATCGAACAAAATTCTAAAAACATTTTCCACGTATATTTTTTACTTTTAATTTTGTTTTTTTGGTGTATTTTCTAATACAATTTGATTAATTGAATCGTTTGAAACGTTACCAAACCTTTGTAACATTTTTCTAAATTGATATTCAATTTGACATTTGTTGAATTTCAACCTGACATTTGAACATATCATTTGTGCCTTGGCTGATAACACCACATGTATGCGTGTTATCGCTGTAATGTTTTACTCAATGGATGAATTTTGACACATGACTTGAAATGCAAAATTTTGATTGGTTAATACATTTGGTAATAAATTATCATCATAATACTTGTACCAGTTGTACCTGAAGAACATCACATTGATGTCAACCTTACAGAAGTCTTTGTACGAAGTAAAGATGATGTTGAGATAAAGTCACTCTAGGTATGTCTTAAGTGTAACTAAAATATGTCGTCAAAGGATATCAATTTTTGATTATATTATATCTTCATGGACCAGTAAGTATCAAAAAAGAACTTCAGTATGACGACTCTATATTAAGATGCCTACAGACTCATGTACATGTCTTAAAACACAGTATAACCAGTAAATTATTTCAGCTACATTTCATTCATAAATCCGCTGAGCTCTCTGGGACCTCAAATGCATGTAGTTGCGTTACGAGCATAGTATTTTACAAGGATACCATGGGTGTACAAAGCAAAATTATCGTTGTTGATTAATTAATAAAATAAATAATTATCAGTTAGGAAAGAGACAATGGGTTTTTAATGTTTGTGCAGCCAGGTGTATAAATTTCATTTTTTTACACTTTATATGGTTAAAATAAAAAAATCTGTAGATTATCTAGAGAAATGAAATAAAATACACAATGAGCATAACATTTTATTATTAGTAATTGAATAATGAATGCCCAACATTTTCTTAGCTTACAAAATAAAATAGTTATGTATAAAATAAATATAGTTTAAAAAAACTAAAAAACACGCTTTTAAAGCACATCAAACTAAAAAGTGAAAAATAATTATTAATATAAACTGAAAACAATAATGAACGAAAAATACTAGTATTATAGTGAAAAAAAGCGTGGGGCGCTTTGTGCCATATTTTTTCGTATAACGAGCAACCCACGCTTTTTTCACAATAATACTAGTATTTTTCGTTCATTATTGTTTTCAGTTTATATTAATAACTATTTTTCACTTTTTTAGTTTGATGTGCTTTAAAAGCGTGTTTTTTAGTTTTTTAAACTATATTTATTTCTATAGTGAATGATTGTCAACTAAGGCTAGGGTAAATTTTGTTATTAATAAGAACATTTTAATAATTCTGTTTAAAATTTAGCTTGTGTTATTTGTCCTCAGTTTTATACAAAATTCATCTTCGCTCATATCACGTTTCTGATTTAACACGTAAGTTGTAATTTATTATGAATAACTTTTTCTTTTATTAAAGCTATTAAATGTGAAGTGTCACTTTAATTCATGTCTCAAATAAATCCACATAATATTTGAATTTTTAAAAACATTGGAACGATAGAGACAAAATGACATTAATTCTGGTTTATATTACTGAACACAGAGGCGCCAGTGATTCTGTTATATCAAATTTTTGTTTTATTGATGAAATTGTTAAAGAGAAATTGTTTGGTTCCATCTAAGCTACACTATGATGCACTTATTTTTTTCTGTAAGCTATCATTTCAGAAATGATTTAATTCTTTTAACATATCAAATGAATTATCTAGTAAACGATGTATAAATGTTAATTAATTGAAATTATTGTTACGATGTATTACTTAGTACATACAAATTAGTAAAAATAAATAGAAACACCTCGTGTCAGTTAGGTATATATATATATATTTCTTTTTTTGAATGATAATTATAGGAAGTGGTAAAAATGGAATAATTACATAGCCTCCAGGAAGTCCAGATCTTAATCTCTTGAACAGATCTCTATAGGGACACATCTAAAAAAGAATGTCTACTGGTTGCCATATTTGACTTTGCACATAATACAAAATATAATCAGAGAACAAATAAATGTAATTCTTAAATGGTATTAATAGTATTTTAAGTAGTGTGATAAATAATATAATAAAAATATATAATTTATATGTATAATAAAATGGAGGCAACATCGACAATTTTATTTAATACTTATTATTACATGTTTTATTAGTTTGTGTTTGTTTAATTTAGTGTAGCCAGTTTGTAAATTTAATTTTCAATTTGGTAAATCTAGACCAGTTTTGAAAAACGTAAATAGATTCTTTCGTTTAAATTATTTTTTAATTATTTTCCAAAATATTTACGATAGATTAATATTTAAAAATATAATGATTCTAATTATATGAATTTACACAGTATCTTCAGTAACACTTGAAATCTATCGAAAAAAATTACATATTCTACAAGTTCTAATATTTGAAATATTTCAGTAATTAAAGAAATAAAGGCGGGTCGAGATTATGTGACTCACTCTGTATATAAATTTCAACCAGCATTTTGTGTTAACAAAATTAATAGCATTTCAATAGCAAATATCACCTAAACTGATGTGATCGAAGTCTATCAGGAGTACCTTTTTTTGTAGAGAATTATTAAAAGAATAAGAATTTGCTTAAAAAATGTGGTTCGGACCACTGGCGTAGAAGTTTGGGACAATAATATACCACTGAAACCTCGCTTCGACACAAATGACTTCACAAAATTCTCAGCCAAAAAGATTGGTAATATTTTGCCAAATTACTGCTTCGATTTTGAAAAATAAACCACTTTTTGTTTAGGACATATTAAGAAAAAACCATAATATTTTTAAATGTTTAAGATCCTGTGTATCAGAAAGAAAGCCTTCAGACCATATTTTCACCTGAACTTTTCTTCATATAAATGACCTAAAGAATCATTTCTTGAAATCTTTAATACTACTTAGAAAACATTTTATAAGAAAGTCTACAAAAATATTTTAATAATAAATATAGTTTAAAAAAACTAAAAAACACGCTTTTAAAGCACATCAAACTAAAAAAGTGAAAAATAATTATTAATATAAACTGAAAACAATAATGAACGAAAAATACTAGTATTATTGTGAAAAAAGCGTGGGGCTCTTTGTGCCATATTTTTCGTATATCGAGCAACCCACGCTTTTTTCACAATAATACTAGTATTTTTCGTTCATTATTGTTTTCAGTTTATATTAATAATTATTTTTCACTTTTTTAGTTTGATGTGCTTTAAAAGCGTGTTTTTTAGTTTTTTTAAACTATATTTATTTTTCACTTTTTAGTTTGATGTGCGTGTTTTATAGTTTTTTAAACTATATTTATATTGCTTATTGATGCTGATATTATAACATATTACGATCCAACAGATATTTCTGAAAAAATAAATATTTTTTTATTTCAGCCATGGGATTTGAACTCACGCCCGAGGAGTCCGTCGTTTCGCGTCGACTAAGACTTGCCCGCTCGGCCAACGACCGAACTGAGAATCACCGAATATACTTACAATATTAAGCCTCTTGCTCTCACGCAGAGGATACGTGAGGAAAGGACTGGCGATCCCGATCAGGATAATGATATAAACTTATCAAATTATTGTATTGTTACCGGTTCTTCGTAAGTGTACAAAGTTTCAATTAAATCTGTCCGTTTAAAGTGGGTCAAAATCAAGTCCAAAGAGTCGGTTACAAACAAACAAACATACAAGTGAAGCTAATAAAAGCGTGTTAAATAAATATAGTTTAAAAAACTAAAAAACACGCTTTTAAAGCACATCAAACTAAAAAGTGAAAAATAATTATTAATATAAACTGAAAACAATAATGAACGAAAAATACTAGTATTATTGTGAAAAAAGCGTGAGGCGCTTTGTGCCATATTTTTCGTATATCGAGCAACCCACGCTTTTTTCACAATAATACTAATATTTTTCGTTCATTATTGTTTTCAGTTTATATTAATAATTATTTTTCACTTTTTTAGTTTGATGTGCTTTAAAAGCGTGTTTTTTAGTTTTTTTAAACTATATTTATTTTTCACTTTTTAGTTTGATGTGCTATGAAAGCGTGTTTTGTAGTTTTTTTAAACTATATTTATATTGCTTATTGATGCTGATATTATAACATATTACGATCCAACAGATATTTCTGGAAAAAAAAATATTTTTTTATTCCAGCCATGGGATTTGAACTCACGCCCGAGGAGTCTGTCGTTTCGCGTCGACTAAGACTTGCCCGCTCGGCCAACGACCGAACTGAGAATCACGGAATATACTTACAATATTAAGCCTCGTGCTCTCACGCAGAGGATACATAAGGAAAGGACTGGCGATCCTGATCAGGATAATGATATAGACTTATCAAATTATTGTATTGTTATCGGTTCTTCGTAAGTGTACAAAGTTTCAATTAAATCTGTCCGTTTAAAGTGGGTCAAAATCGAGTCCAAAGAGTCGGTTACAAACAAACAAACAAACAAACAAACAAACATACAAGTGAAGCTAATAAAAGCGTGTTAAAAACAAATGAATTATTGATATTTCCAAATTATTAATTTTGTGTTTTGCTTGCCAGTTTTAAAATGTCTCTTAATAAATTTAACTTAAAATATGTTCGTATTTTCATTTTTAAAGCACTTATTCTTGATAATTTAGAAAAATTTACGTTACACAGCGCTTCTACTCACATGATGTGGTGTGGAAGTAAAATAAATTATAATAAATAAAACTCATTGAAAAATTAATTTTTATTCGTATAAAAACAAAATATCAATGTCCTTGCGAATAATTAAATTTAGTACAAATTTCGTTAGCATTCTCCTTAATATTCTTACTAAAAACAACTTGTGCCCTTTTTTTTGTTACATCAGAAAACCCCTCGGAAAATGCAAAAATATGATCGATTTACATACCTACATAACAAGTATTTTTGTAATTTCGAGTAACCCCTCTAATTTTACAATAATTAAGATAAGTGTAAATATCAAATTTATATTATGTATTTTGCACAGACAATGTTACTTAATTATCTATCAGGATCACGTAAAAAAAGAAAAAAATCCAATGTTCCAGTATACATTTTATTTTCACAGCTTTTAGAAATCTTTTATTCTGCTGTAACGAGGTACCAGTTTCATTTAAAAAATGACTAAACTTTTTATTAAAATTCATCCTATAATATTTTTAATTTATTCAAAATAGATACAGAAGCATTCATCTAAATGCAAAACCAAAAATTCGCGCTTCTTACCCTATTTCTTATTTTATTTATACTTTCAAGTTACATTCTTAAAATTATTTCATTTGCTTTTGCAAAGCAATAACTCCGATACAAAAATCGATACACTAATGTAACCGTTTTTTCACGAGGATATATGAATAAAACTTTCCATAACTACTGTAATAAATGTTAATTTTACATTCACATATTATTTCGCTAATGTACACTCACAAGAAAAGTCTAGGAATATATTTTCCAAATCATACAAGACATAAAAAATCTGTTTGCTTGTTTTTCTTTTTTTCTAAAAAAAAATAAATTCATATTCATAAATATGTGCCTAGACTTTTCTTGTGAGGACATAAAAGAAATTGTTGTTTGTGTAGTTTATCATTTTATACGTATTATAGGATGTATACAGGATGTTCTAACATACATGGCATTCTAAATAGGTATTTTTCTATTGAAGAGACAATCGTGATGAAGTAACATAAATGTATGCGACAGAGGCAATATCTATTGGGTTAAATAAACATTGCTTTTTAAATTACCATTTTTGTTATTATTTCATTGGTAATTTATTGTAGACTTATAGAGTAACAGTTTTGTATATAAACATTTGTCTTAAATTAGTTCATAATTTAAAATCGGAATTATTTTTGTAAAGGTATGTAGTTACCTATCGATTATTGTATACCCATCCTGTATTGCAATATTTAAATACAAATTAACTCCAAAACGTTATGGCGAAGATTTACCCCACCCTCTTTGTAATTACCTACCCCAACAAAATACATGTAGAGTGAAAAAGTTATAATAAATCTAGTTTATTATCACCAAGTTTCACTAAAATATACTTTTCAGAAACAAATACATTAAGAGATTCTAGCGATTTGTTGGCGATTTCTTTGTTTTCTACTTTTTTTAGCATATAATATAATATATAAATTCGATAAAATTATTACGAGCGAGTAACAAAGAATTGCTCGAATCGGATAGATCAGTTTTTAAATGCATTTTTCTGTTTTTTCATATATGAAAAAAATTTCAAAATTGTTTGTAAAATTGATGACGTCATCGACAATATTTTTTAATGTCAATTTTAGATAATATCATTTGAGAGAGCACATGTTTTTACATGTGTAGCATCAAAATTATAATACGTTACATACCATATTTTAAATGTTTATAAAAATGTATGGACAAATTCAATACAATCGTTTAAAAAAATTATAAAAATCTAATCAAATTACAAAATTAAAAATTTTTTCACAATTTCTGCTGATCACGTTAAAAAAAACAAAAAAAATCTTAATGAAAAATAATTTAAGCTAAGTTAAATATTGTATTGGGCTCCATTTATATTCTAACAACATTGTAATCGTTGATTGAAGATGAAGTTACTTTGTGAAAATCCATTTTGATTTAAAAAATTATAAACGCTTTTTTACTTGTCTAATTTTCACTTTATTGTTATTTTACAACTAGTTTCATCCTATTCGGACATTTTCAAGTAAAACTATCAGTTTTACTTGAAAATGTCCGAATAGGATGAAACTAGTTGTAAAATAACAAATAAAGTGAAAATTAGACAAGTAAAAAAGTGTTTATAATTTTTTAAATTAAAAAAAACATTGTAGTCGACTAACTGACGAACTTTCTGCCGAATTATTTCCTTTAAATCTTCTAAATTTGCAGGTCTGTATATGTATACTTTGCTTTTTACATAACATCATAAGAAAAAGTCCAACAGGATTAGATCCTACGATCTTTCTGGCCATAGGGTACTCCCTGCTCTCTCGAACCGCCTGTTAGGAAAAGTGTCTTATTATAGTCATTAAAGTATCAAGGGTGTTATAAGGATAATAAGGCCTAAGGCCAGAGGCCCTAGGGAATGTACGTCGACCGAGAGCGTAATTATACTATAACACCCGTGTTGCCCTCAACTTTTAATGACCTACTGGTCTGTTATATAATTTGAAAATCACTGACATTTACGATTGATTAATTTACATCTATTATGTTCAGGACGATTTCATTAAAAAGAGAATAATAATCAATATTGTTTGTAAACGTCGTAACTATGCAACACATTTAGTCAATAACGTCATTATCATTTAGTTATTTTGTGTTGTGTTGTAGTGAAAATGTTAATCCGTTATAAATTTTTCTGCCAACCGGACGTTAAAATGTCTTTTAACGCTCAGTTTTCGGGCGTTAAATGCAACTTTATGGCCCGCGGGCCCTATTATCTTCCTCGGGCGATAAAGCAATTGTAGCCCACTATCCCTTAACTGGTTTCTACTTATCTATTTTTACTATTTTTGAAAATAAAAGAACTAGCAATTTGTTTGTTAATTTTTATGGCTTACCTTAATCATTAAGTATATATCATCAGGGGTATCTTTTAAGAAAACATCAATTTCGTCTCTGCTAAAAATCTAGACTTTTTCGACTTATATCTATCATTCTTTCATTTTAGAAACTCTATTAATCTTGATTATTTACTAATATCGATATTGTCGTGTAAATTTACAATAGCCTTTAACATATAATAGTACGACCATAAGGAAAAGCGTTTATGGCGCTCTTAGACTTATAAAAATATGCAGGAAGCACATTTTCTGTATAGACTTTCACATTTTTTAAGTTACACTATCAAACAAATTCATCATAGGTATTGTCATACAATGTCTTCGACTTATGTAATAAGTTCAATTTCGCTTCCTCCGCCACTTTAGAAATTTCAGGAGTCATACCCTAATATTTCCTTCATCACTATCATTACTAAAATTCATATTTCAATAACAATGTTTCAACAATTAATAATCCAAAATGTTATTATGTAAACTGTTAGGAGAATATGGCGACCAAGAGACTGGCTTTATTTTGCCCGCTGCTGAGTAGCGACTACGAATTGCTTGATTAAAACATTCAAGCAACATTTTTCGTTAAATTAATATTTCTTATTATTATACAGACTAAGTCATTACTAATGTTAATAATGAAAACATATTTTTCAACAATCTGATCAAATGCAGGATAGAAAAAAGGGCATATCAAAATTATTAAATCAAATACCTATAATAATTAAATGAGCAATACTTATTTTTATACATATTTTAGTTATTTATTTATATGTAAATCAAAACAAATCTGAGTTTGAAACTGACCCTATAAACCGTTCATACATATGGTATAATGTTGTATGTATAAAGAGCGTAACAAGCGTTTATGACTCTTGACGTGTAATAGCCCTCGGCGAAAGGCTCGAACTATTATCTTCACGGCGCGGACCATAAACACTTACTTTACGCCCTTGATGCATAAATAACTAATAATGCCCTAGCTTTGGAAATCCATAACACTCTAGGGCGTTATTTCTCATTTAATGCATCTCATAATAGGGATATTACTGCAAAATAACAGACCAGCAGGACATTAAAGAATAATATTATTATGAAGAATATCAGGATCTTATTCGTTTGGTAAGACGATTGCTAAAGCAAGATTTAATTGTATGTTTCTATGTTAGTTTCTTACTACGGATTAACTCCGTACACCTAGCGTGTAAAAATTAATATCGTTCTCGGTATAAAATACGTTTTTACATTATTTCAAGATACTTACTTCTATTTTTGTTTCAGAAAGATTTGGGCCTATGGTAGGCAGTTAACCGCAACATGGCGCGCAGAAGGTTCTCATGATGGCGCAATATGGCGCCACCCTAATACTACTGGCGAGTTTGGTCCGCTTGCAGACTCTTGCCGACCAAACGAAATGCCCTAGTTTAGCTGCAAACCCATCTTGTCATTGTTTCAACTTCGAAAATGGAATCTTCCTCGAGTGCCCTGCAGCCACAGCGGATTCCCTTAAGTCTGTCTTGGAAATCATCAATGGTCCAATCCAGAGTGTCAGCGTATATGATCCAGACAAAACTCTGACTAGATTACCAAAAGATTTCTTCCCAGAGTCAACAGTAATTAAACATCTACAAATTTCCCAGTCTAATATTCGGGAATTACATGATGATTGTTTATTGCCACTCAAACCTCAGTTAGAATCATTTAGCCTGGTTTCGGGAAGGCTCAAAGAGATACCCCAGAAAGCATTCAAGGGTTTAAATAAGCTCATAGCACTTGATTTGGAAGCGAATGAAATAAACGATTTGCCGAGCTATAGTTTCTACGGGTTACATTTGATTAAACTCAACATGAAAGGGAATCAAGTTCAAAAGGTACAACATAGTTTAATAATGCATGTTTTAAGCTATATATTAATATTAATAAGTTAAATCCTTTACGATATGTATTTCTCAAAAGATCGTTTTACAAGCGTTACGAATATTTACAACAATATCGTATTACACCAAGCCTATCAAATTTGTAGTGATATATTAAACATAATGAAAAAATAAAAACTAAGATCCCAAAAAGACAAAATATTTTATTAACGTATTCTTAAAACAAATGTACGCCATAGGCCTCAACAAACTTGAAACCTATACTCCATTGCCCTCTATTATTAACTTTTTAATTCATGGTAAATCTGCCGTTAAAATACTTTTAAATGGAAATTTGATTTTACGGTTTTAACAAATATTGAGTAATATACAGGATATTCCAAAATTCAATAGCTGAATTATAAATTGATATTCTATATATAAAGACATGTTGTGAACTTTAGTATTTTTTTCCATTACTCGTATTTCTCCAACTATAAAGTTTTAATAATTCTAAACTGAAATGCCAATACATAGTTCAATAAAATTTAGTGCGGTACCTGTAATCTAAATAGATCTTAACATAGGTGGTGCACCAAGAAATCATTGGAGTGAAAGGGATATTTTTTGGGAATAGTTCTTTACTATCTCAGATCTCATTACTGTAACAAAATATTTCCATATCTATTATGAACTTTTATATACAGGGTGTCGCGCTTAAATGTGATACAAGCCTGTATCTCCTTTATTATTTGGCCGATTAAAAAAAATTTTGAATGTAGGGTAACTATCTACGTGTGATACTGCTTTTTTTATTAGTGCAATACACGGCCAACTGACATGCGTTTTTTGACGTCAAAAACTGCTAATTGCTATTAGCGATTTTTTTTCAAAAAATTGATTATATGTTCTTATTCAGCATCCCTTAAAACGTCTTATCACCAAGTTTCATCAAATTCGGATCATCTTCAGCACCCTATGTTACATGTCTATACCTTTATTTTGGCCCGATTTAAAAAAAAATGTTTTTGTGCAGTAAAAACAAACAAATTATTTTATAATTTTATTATTAATAGTAAAACATGGATTATAAACCAAAATATGGAAAATATTATCACGGAGTGCTCGCTTGAAGATGATCCAAATTTGATGAAACTTGGTCATAAGACGTTTTAATGGATGCTAAAAGAGAATATGTAATTAATTTTCTGAAAAAAAAAATCGATAATGGCAATTAGCAGTTTTTGACTTTAAAAAGCGCATCCCTATAGGCCATGTATTGCACTAATAAAATATCTGATGTGGCCAGCTCATAACTTTCTTATCATGATGTAAAAAAATCATTCGATTTAATTCTTCACTTACGTCAATTAAATTTTAATAGCCTACCTAAAAGTTTCATTAAAATTTTTAAATATCAGCGTCATTCGATACTGTCAATAATAAATCATGTCATATATTTTAACAATTTTTTATTATTGACATTGACATTTTTGTAACTAAATTAGACCTTTCAAATGTCAGACTATAAAATTTATTCTAACCCCATTTTATGAGGCCAAATGTGTAAAATATTTCAGTTTACATCAGCTTTATTTAAGTACTTGGAAAATATATTTTATTCGCATGATTTATAATCTTTCATCAAGAATATATTTTTTTGTAAAGTCAAATACAAAAAAGTTTAGGTCTCGTGAACCCTCTTTCAGGTGGCCAATTTTGCTCATCACCGAATTTTTCATTGTCTTTGGCCTTTAGAACAAGTGTACCAAATTTGAAAGCTTTATCTCAAAAACTATCGCGATACTACACAATTGCGGACATGGATTCAGGAGGGTTCAAAACGTATATATCAATCAATATCTCGAAGTGGAAAAAAATCACGTATACTATACTTCCTTATATTAGGTATAAGAAAGTAAAAAAGCAATATCACAGGTAGAGTTTTTTTACCCTACATTCTAAAAAAAGTTTTTTAAATCGTCAAAAAAATAAAGGAGCTTGTGTCACATTTAAGCGCGACACCCTGTATAGAATATCTAAAAAACTATTTTAGAGAATAGTTAACAAATTAAAACTACCCATTTTGAAACAATTAAAGAGAGCTCTTCATACTATTTTTAGTTCAACTATTTGTCTTATTATTTTATCAGTTTCAGAAAGGCAAACAGTATTATTCTTTAGAACATTTGTCTGAAGTACCTAAAGGGCCCAATTTTTTAAAAGCAAAAAAAATTAAGTTTTTATAAATGTCGCTAATAAAAATATCTAATTTCAAATTAAAAATCATCTCTTAGGTACCCCACGAAGATGTATAATATAATATACTTTTTATGTAACACCCATCATATCGCAAACAATTTTTCCTTCCAGCAGTTTTGAAACCCTATATTTCGAAAAGTAGGTATAATAGGAAAAAAATTATTTAGCTCTGCGTTATATTTTTGCATATAGATTCTATTACATAAACATTGAAATTAGGAATAATCAGTATGTGTGACAGAAAAACATGTTGATATGGAGAAATATATAAACAGGGTAAATAAAAAAACTGGTTGTGATACAACCAGGATACTGTTTTGTTAGATGTTATGAGATCCAAATAAAATAAGTAGGGTGTGTACATTGACGATTGGTATCCTAATAGTATAAATCATGGTGTAAAAGTAAAAACATAGTGGAGCGACGAGGGTAGAGGCACGCGTTGAAGGTAAGCGGGCGATTAATATATTTTTCCTACGACTCCCATGAAATCTGCCACTTATAAAACTTTGGTTGATTAGTAAATCTAGTACTTTGTATATGCCTTTTCTTTACTCAACTGATTGTCATCTTTGCCATGAGTTGTCGGTGGAGCAAAGCACCAAATAACTACAACTAGGAAACCTTTTTTTTAAGACGCGTTTTCAAATTTAAAACTAGCGAGTAGTGATATTGAATTAGAATTAACAACGTCCAATATTTTGGAAGAATTTTATACCGGAGATATCCAAGGAAAAGTATAAGATGGCGCATAAATTTATTTATGGCTTTGCGTAAAGAACAAAAAACGAACTCATTTTCCTAAAATGTTCTTTAGGCCTATTTTGTGAGCCCTCAAAGCAATTTAAAGCCTCAACTTTATGAATACAATATTCCATGTTGAGAACAACTCTTAACATCAACAATGGCGTGTTCTCCATGGAAGCTAGGGAAGCACACCTTTCCTTACAAGAATCATAAAATAATAAAATATGTTATTTATTTTCTTAGTGCTACCAATCGGTTTTTTCAACGGCGCTTATTAACTCGATATATGTCAAAATAAATGGTTTAAAATGCGTTAAGTTACAAAGTTGCAATGTATTAGGTTTTCAACTTCACGATGCCAATATCGCTCGAACGGCTCCGAAGTGAGTTGTTCGAGTGCAAGCTGTTTTTTCACAGCGTACTTAAATATAGTAAATGTGTAATGTTTTGTGAGTAAACGCGAGCGTGAATTACATGTATGATCAAGACGTTTACTTCATTTATTTTAAAGTGTTTTTTGGTGATTACTCCGAATATTAGTGTTTATATTGACTTTGGATAGAGAAATTATTCACTCGTATGAAAATTACAGTCTGTCCAAGGCTCATGCTGTAAAATTTTATGCTCGTGGGAAATGAGTACCATTCCGTGCTCGTTGTACAATATACTATTAACGCATTTGAAACGGAAGTGAATATACTGAAGCGATAAGTGGTTGTCCTACTGATCTCGTATTTCGTGCGGTGGCACTACCCTCGACGCGTGTAGCTACCCTCTTCGCTCCACTATGTTTTTACCCTAAGGCAAGGATGTATCTTGTATCCTTAGTAGTTTCGTGATGAACCCTCATGTAAGGTCACATGAATAGTAGAATATTTTCAAAGGTTGGAAAATGGAAACCAGTACTCTTATCGAATATTGTATACTTATGTGTATAATATAGTACAATAAAATCGTTCCTCTATCTCGCTTATTTCTAGTGTTTTTGTTTTTTTTTTTTTGAAGGTGTAACTAAATAAGACCTTCACCATCATGTAGAGAATCATTTTGGCAATCCGAAATGAAATATTACAATTTTTTTTAGGACCGAATTTTGCCAAATCAAATTTTTCATTAGCGTAAATTAATTCGAAAAATGTGCTTTTCAAAATATATATCACGGTCATATATTAAGCTGCATTTTGGCAGTGACAGACGTCAAGTAAAAGTTGAACTCAGTCAGCAGAATTTTACTTAGCTGTCACTTTGACAGTAACAGATATCAAGGATCATTTGAATTCATTAGTAGTAATTTTACCTAGCTGTCACTTTGACAGTGACAGATGTCAAGTATCATTTGAAGTCAGCATTAACAATTTTTATTAACTGTCACTTTGACAATAACAGATGTCAAGTATCATTTGAACTCAACTGCAGTAATTTTAATTAACTATCACTTTAACAGTGATAGACGTCAATTATAGTTTGTTCTTTTGTCAATCGAAATTAATTTTGCTAATCTGCATTAAAGGGACTACATTCCCACTTTATTAATTCATTACCGTTACTCCAAAATTATCTCCTCATATTACGTCAATATTAGTTAGTCAAATGAATTTAGTGTTCTTTTGTATTCATTGTTGATCTTACAAGTGAAATGTTTGTGTTATTGTATCGTTAAATAAACCATGTTTAGTTGTAGTTTACGATCTTTAATTTCGTAACGAACCCTGGAGTAATTATTTCTCCACTGTAGTTTCACCAAGTACAATAGGCCGTTGGTTCTCCAACGACAGAAAAACTATTTTCCATTTTATAAACCACATCGTTGCGTTACAAATTAACATAGTTCCTCGCATGGTGAGGTTTTCAATGCACGGATTTGCTAGTGGCGACATTGGGGCTTATTTTCTCAAAAAGACTTTACATTTTAAAAATTTGGTATGTAGTATTAGAAGCTCATTAGTTTTTTGAGTAACTGGTCAAAAATTCATAATCGTGGCTCAGACTCTTGATTTAAGAACGTGATTTATATTTTGAAAAACATAATTTTCAAATTACTTCACATTCATGAAAAATTTAATTTTGCAAAATTCGGCCCTTTTAAAAGAAAATTGTAATATTCCATTTCGGATGGCCAAAATGATTGTCTATAAGATGGTGAAGGTCCCATTTAATTATATTTTCATTTAAGAAAGCGGCATAATTTCGGGTCGATTTTACTCCATGAGGTACAGATGATTTGGTGCTTCTGACAATTAGACAAGAATGAATGAAATGCCGTTAGTCATTCCCACTTCCGTTCTTTTTGTATCGATTGTCAATGAATCCCAACTAAACTAATTAATAAATGGGGAATGAAGTGAGAATGGTTTAAATTTCATTCCTTTATTGTGAAGAGAATTCGGAACAAATCGAAATACATCGTTGGATAATCAAAATTTATTAAAAGGGTTTATATTCTTATTATACCACCTATTGTTATCATCAATCCACTACAAAAATTACACTCGCGGCCCTTCCTGAACAAAAAATATGAATTATCGAATAAACCACCCACCTTGTGGAAATTTTAAAATTCAATAAAACTTATCCCTACGGTGATATGCAATGTCATAATCAGCAACGATTAAAAAATAATTATTACTGAAAAATTAATCAGACCATAATTACTTATCATTATTTTTTATGTTAAGAACTAAAAAAATCATTTACAGCAATTATTTGTATGTGAACATATAAAAAAATGTATGTTAAATTATCGTAATATAATGTTTATTTTATATTCCTTTAACTATTTTAACTGGTAAATGGTAATTTCAGTAGGTAACGTCATCGTTGGTTGCCATTTGGCAAGAGCAACAACGACAATAAAACAAGCAATTTTTAAAAAATTCTATTTCTTTTTTTTGATAAAAAATAAATTAAAAATACATCAAAACAAAATAACATTTAGGTTGTCAAATAAATACGTTATCTGACATTTATCCCAAGTGAAAGTATCACAGAAATGTCAAAAATATCAGACAAGTTCACAAGTTGGCATATTTTTGAAGTTAGACGAAAAAACAAATCTTGTTTGAAATAAACAAACCTCAGTTTAAATCAGATTTCTTGCGTTCGAGAGAGTAAAACCGTGAAAATCGTTTGAAAATGCTTTGGGATGATGAATCGATTGACTGTAACAACAAATTACCTTATCAACCAAAGAGACCACCATTGGGGACGCCGGCGCTGGCCTAAAAATATCCATAAAGGCCTACAATAAATCTAATTTAACAATTAATTTTATTAAGTAGGTTTTTTGTATTTTAGTTCATTCTTGTTATTGTTGTTTCCTTATTTGCCATTAAATATAAAATTCACAAAAAATGGCCTTTTTTTATTTTAAAGAATATACTGCTTTTAGTAATAAAAGTAAAATTTTACAGTTATCAAATTTTAGGGGCATGGATTTATTATTAATTCAAATTCAAAATCAAATTCTTACCTGTCAGTGTGACAGTACGACTTTTGTTTTTATGGAATGTCAAAATTTAATAGATTGACAATTCTTATGCAGTATTTACAAGATAGCCAATATACAGGGTGTCTCACCAGGAACTGCATCGATCGATATAGGGAAAAGTACGCACCAGAAAATTTTGAAAGTTTAAGAAATTACTAATGGCAGTGTGGTCAATCCAACTAAAATAATTAGAAGCATCTGGCACTTCTGGTTATACCGGAAGTCGATAACAACTTGCCTATTTTAAATGTAATACCCAATATATTTTAGAGTTTTCGAAAAGAGCATAAAATTCTGAGTCGAGAACATGTAGGATACCCTATGCCTAAACCCAGCTGTTTCAGAGATATTTGACATTTTAAATAACTTTTTGACAGGTGTAATGGTTTACAAGAACCTTTATAACTTTCTTCATGTAAATGATACTTATTTGCTTTTTTGGCATACAGAAAAACCACAAACTGATCTACACTTTACAGTTTAAAGAAGTTCAATAATAGTACACCAAGGATTCCATTTTAGACGTTACAGTTTGTAAATTTCAAACCGCGAAAACTTGCTTAAGTCAAATGGAACACCCTGTATTTTTTTACATCAAGTTATATATATAATTAAATTCCTTTTTTTCCGATATCAGCATTGTGGGGTTTAAGTTACCTACAACTTTTTGAAATATTTGCGATTTTCTTAGAAATTCAAGAATTATTAGTAAAAATTTTATCAAATTAGCCATGATTAGAAACAATCAGTAATGTCAGTCAATCTCCTATATCAAACAATGCCACCGCGAGTAATATTATTGTAAGAAATGTATATTGTTTATATCAGCACTTGCTGTTCTCATCAAAATGTTCTGTATATACCATTGTAATTCTAAACTAAGCCAGTTACTATTTTCTCTTTGTTGTCACTAGACGAATTGCTGTTAGTTTGTGCTCATTTTTCAACTTGTGATTTTTGTAAAATAAAATAAATCTTTAAAAACCAAGTTTGAGTTTAAAGTTATTTAATTCGCGTCTAAATTACACCCACGAAGACTTTTTGAATTTGTTTATTATTTATGGAGAATGTGATAAAATAATATCAAGAACTTGTAGTACATATGCTACTCGATATCCACAAAAACGGAAACCGTCACCAAACACTGTAAAACGCATAGTGAATAATTTTAAAAACTATGGCTCTGTCAAGGCAAGAATTCAAAATCGAAAGCCTATTGTTGATGACGTAGACATAGCAATTCTGGGATATTTTCATGCATTTCCAATGATGTCATTGAGACAAGCTGCTCTGGAATCGGGACTATACAAGGATTCAGTTCACAGAATCCTAATTAAACATAAATGTCACCCTTTTTCATTTCAAATGATTCAACAATTAAAAGAAACAGGTTTCCTAAGAGAAAATTTTTGTGAATATATTCTATCTAATCTAGGCGACGATTCTTATTTGGGAAATATTATATGGTCAGATGAAGCTAAATTTACAAAAAATGGATTTTTAAATCGACACAATTCGCATTATTGGAGTGACGCGATGCCTCATATGTTCAGGGAGCGAAATTTTCAGGAAAGTTGGCAGTTTATTGTTTCCCATGCCATAAGAAATGATAAAGATAGATAGATATTTAGAAAATTTACCTCTCGCCGAACATAGAAACATTTTTTATCAGCACGACGGTGTTCCCCTACATAACACGTATTTGATAAATAATTTTTTACAAGAAACTTTTTACGATCAATGGATCGCCAATAATGGACCTTTCCTATGGCCTCCTCGCTCGCCCGATTTTTCAATTTTAGATTATTTTACTTGGGGAACTATTAAAAACAAAGTTTATGAGAGCCCATTAAGATTGTATGCAGAGATTAAGAAATACATGTCAACTTATCACAGAATTCAATTAGAAGAGCTACCCATGAAGAACTATTCGGAAAGTGCGAAAAATGTGTGGAGGTTCGAGACCAGAATTTTGAACAATTATTAAATTAAAATGGAATCATGTTCTTAGTTGATTTTATCTTAGCTATTTTAGTTTATGCAAAGTGTCTTCAACCGAATTAATAGGCATGTTACGTGTTTAGCGTTATTTTCCGTTTTTGTTAATATCTAGTAATAAATGTACTACAATTTCTTAATATTACTTTATCACATTCTCCATAAATAATAAACAAATTCAAAAGATCCTCGTGGGTGTAATTTAAACGCTGTGGCATTTTTTGACATAGGAGAATGACTGACATTACTGATTGTATCTAATCATGGCTAATTTGATAAAATTTTTACTAAAAATTCTTGAATTTCTAAGAAAATCGCAAATATTTCAAAAAGTTGTAACTTCAATCCCCACAATGCTTATATCAGTAAAAAGGAATTTAATTATACATAACTCGATGTAAAATAATATAGACTGATGACATTTGATTTAAGCAAGTTTTCGCGGTTTGAAGTTTACAAAATGTAACGTCAAAAATGGAACACTTGTTATACAATTATTAAATTTCTTTAAACTGTAGAGCGTAGCTCACCTTATGTTATTTCTGCATGCCAGAAAGCAAATGCGTATCTTTTACATGAAGAAAGTTATAAAGGTTATTGTAAACCATTACCCCTGTCAAAATTTTTTTAAAATGTCAAATATCTCTGAAACGGCTGGGTATAGGCATAGAGTATCTTACATATTTTTGTCTCAGAGTTTTATGCTCATTTTGAAAACTCTGAAATATATAGGGTGTTCTATTTATAATAAGCAAGTTGGTATCGACTTCCGGTATAACCAGAAGTGCCAAATGCTTGTCATTATATTAGTTAGATTAGTCACACTACCTTTAGTAGCTCCCTAAATTTCCAAATTTTTCTGGTGCGCACTTTTCCCTTTATCGATCGATGCAGTTCCTGGTAAAACTACCTGTATATTTATGTATTATGTATTAAAACTGCACTGGCCGTACATAAAATTTTGTATATACCTCGGGTATAACCAGCGTGTTAGTTAATTTTCACGCTGCGGGCAATAAACGGCTATTTATGTTCTTGGTATATAAATAACTGTTATATGTATTTTATATTTATTTATATATATATATTTTGAAATTAGTAGAGAAGTATTGCGACAAAAGTAAATGAGGTGCAAGTTCTCAAAAATTTTATTGTGTATGTATACACAATACATATCATGCAACGAACTTTAAACTACAGTACAAAACGAAATTTTTGCCATATAAACTTCAACAAACACTCGTTTTCTTCGGAAACATCTAAAAATATTTGTTAAAAAGCAAACAGCTTTTGCGAGAAAACAAAAAGAAGGAAAATGAATTCCAGAATTTAAAAAAAGAAAAGGATCAAATGTCAATATTCTCCTAAAATAATAGCATAAACGTATGAGAATATTATTTTACTAATAGTAGTAATTTTTAGTCTCGTGAAAATATATTTAAATTAAATCTATTTAAAACTGATAATAACTTACAGCATTAATTAACGGATCATTAAATTAAATTAATTTTTTGCAGGTATCCGAGTACGCGTTCGCTGGATTGGAAGATTCTTTATCAGAATTAGACATGGCTGAAAACAAACTTCAGAATTTTCCAATTAAATCGCTGAGACGACTTGAGAGATTGCGACATTTACGCCTAGCCTGGAACGAAATTAATGCCATACATGATGACAGCTATTCCAGACTTAACTCGCTCTTGTATTTAGATTTGAGCTTTAACAATTTCGAGAAACTCGAAGAGGATTCCTTCCGACCGTGCCCCGCCATTCGAACGTTATCCTTATATTACAATGTTATTGAAAGTGTCCATCAAGATGCATTTACATCATTAAAAGACTTACAGTCCCTGGACTTGAGTCATAACAAAATTGTGTATTTAGACTCGCTAACGTTCCAAACTAATAAGAAAATACGCTCTATCGATCTAAGTCACAACCATGTACACTATATCAGCGGGGTATTTGCTTTCCTGCCGGATTTAAAGGAATTGTTTCTCTCGGAAAATAATATCTTGGAAATTCCCTCGGATGCTTTTACAGACTCAGTGAATTTGTCAGTGATTTACCTTCAACAGAACGCTATTCGGCGTCTAGATCCTGAAGCTTTAGCTACTTTAGCTAACCTGGCTCAACTGCATTTAAGCTCAAACTTCGTACCACACATTCCAAGAGATTTGTTTCAACAAAACCGCAATTTGACGTCGTTAAGCCTTGACAGCAATTGGTTATCGGATCTGGAGCCGGGTACGTTCGACAAAACTATTAGTTTGCGAGAAATAAGATTGCATAATAACAGAATACAATCTATACATCGAGGCGTATTTGATCCATTACCGTCTCTACTCGAGTTGCATCTACAAAATAACGAAATTGCTTCTATTGACACCGGAGCGTTTCGCACCCTTCAAAGCCTCCAACACGTGAACTTACAAGGAAATGTAATCGCCGAGCTGGGAGACGTATTCATGCACGAATCACCGTCACTTGTTTCGATCCAGTTGGACTCGAATAGCATAACTTCCCTGCATAACGATTCATTGCGAGGGCAATCAAGCGTGCAAATAATGTGGTTGGGCCACAACCGTCTCAAGCGCTTAGACCGCGCATTGTTTAGGGATCTCCTACTTATTCAAAGAGTTTATTTAACCAACAACAGTATATCTTATATAGAAGATAGGTCGTTCGAGCCAATGCAGGCGTTAAAATTTCTCGATTTAAGTATGAATCAACTTACTGAAATAACTAAGAGAACGTTTGCTGAGTTACATGAACTGGAAGAATTATATTTGTCGCATAATTTACTACAGAAAATAGAACCTCAGGCACTGACGAATCTCAAGAAGTTAAGAAATCTCGACTTATCGTTCAATCCTCTAGTGGTGCTTCACGACGACATCCTACAAGAAGGATTACCCATAAGGGTGTTAAATCTTTTTAATTGCTCAATATCGAACATAGAACCGGGTGCCTTCAGAGGTCTTAATAATCTTAATGAGCTAAATTTAGCTGCCAACGAATTGACTTCTCAGGATTTGAAGCATCTGGATATACCGGGGTTGAGGGTCTTGAAATTGTCTAATAATAATTTTAGTGATTTATATGGTTCTGCGCTTAACGGCTTGCCTTCGTTGCAAGTTATTTCGCTTGATGAATGTGAGATAATAAAGTTGCCGGATAACATTTTCTCTAAGAATAAGAATCTCCTTAAAATAGACCTAGGTAACAACTTTGTAGATGAACTGAAACACGGAGTCTTTTTTAAGTTTAAACGTATTAAAGGAACTGAAACTTACCGGCAATTTGTTCAGAGAATTACCCTACACTGCCCTGTTAAACATATCTACCATGGAAACTCTTTCTCTCGCTTATAATAAGATGACGAGCATCGAGGTGTCTCGCCTGAACGGCCTCCCTAACTTGAGGGAACTTGACCTACGTTACAATTTAATATCATCCTTATCCGGTTTCGCATCTGGCAATTTGACGCAATTATTGTCGGTAGATTTAAGCGGCAATACATTAGCTGCATTACCTGCCAACTTTTTTCACCATTCTCCATTGTTACGACGAATAGATTTGTCTTGCAATCGATTCCGCCAAATACCGAACTCCGCATTATCTGAGAATACTCTGCCTGGATTAGGGTGGTTGAATTTAACTGGAAACCCACTAGTTCGAATACACGACATTGCATCAGCTCACCAGTATCCTTCCTTAGAAGAAGTTCATATAAGTCTAACAAATTTAAGCATCGTAACGAGTAAAGATTTCGAATCTTTTCCTGCATTATTACACGTTTATCTTGGCCAGAATCGGATATCAAGAATATCCCCCGGTGCATTCGGAAGTTTGCCTCACCTGCTCACATTAGACTTGGGGGTAAACGAACTAGAATTGATGCCGCAGGAGCGGCTGCAAGGATTGAGTCACTTGCGGATATTGAACCTCACTCACAATAAGTTGAAAGAACTTGAAGAATTTTCTACAGATCTCAAGTCGCTTCAGATATTGGACATTTCCTTTAACCAAATTGCTCGAATCAGTAAAACTACATTCCAGCATTTAGAAAACTTGGCGGAATTGTACCTTTATGGTAACTGGATATCCTCGGTGTCTAGCGATGCTTTCAGGCCCCTGAAAAAACTACGAACTTTAGATCTGAGCAAGAACTATTTAGAAAACATTCCTCTGAATGCATTCAGACCTTTAGAAACACAAATCCGCAGTCTCCGCACTGAAGGTAAGACGAAATACATCGCATTACTTTTAAATTATGTTTGATAATTGAACAAATTTATTTCTAAATTATTTATAAAAATGTTAATTATAATTCAAAATTAGGATTATTGTAAATATTAAAGAGCAAATAAATTTACATGTATTTGTCCTTAAGAAAGCTATATAAAATTTTTAAATAAGTGTTCTTTTTAATATTCCATGTGACAACGAAATTAGTCACATTCCAATTTTTTGCTTCTTTTAGAGAATAGGATTTTTAATTTCTGGGCATAAGAGGCCATCTTTTTTTTATTTCTTGAACGGAAAATTTTACTTCGAATCTAACTGGAAGTAGTCTTAATTTTTGATTTTTAAATAACATACCTTGTGTAAACCTTGTCATATTCGATTCCTCCATCGAATCTTAATTATAATGATGTACCTCAAGAAGGCTTCTGTTTTTAATATGACGCCGTAATTTCGGTTATCATTTTGTTACTGAAGAGAGTTTACATAACAAAATTGAAAATTCTAAACAACTGAGTACCGAAAGTAAAAATGTACAATAAATTAATGCCTAATGTTAAATTAAAGCCTACATTCTAAGGGCTATTCAAGGCCTATTCAAGGCCTACTGACTAAATTATTTTTGCCACAGTTTTACTGAAGCTAACTGACTTTTGCCACTTTTTACTTTCTTATACCTAACATAACGAAGTATAGCAACCATGATTTTTTTTCGACCTCGATATTTTGATTGATATATACGTTTTGATTCCTCCTGAATATATTTTAACTATTTTCCGAATGATTTCTGTCGGTGCGTGTGTGTGTATGTGTGTGTGTATGTGTATCTGCGATATCTCAAAAAATACTACCACCAGAAGAGACATAGTGAATGTAAGAAGAGAAAAGGTACTATTTCGGAAAAAAAAATTAAACATTTTTATTGCATTTCTGGACGAATCTCGACGAATTATAATGAAAAAACATAACTTTATGGAAAAAGAAATCTGTCTGCATGTCTGTAGTATCGCGATAGTAGCCACAGTTTTTGAGATAAAGCTTTCAAATTTGGTACACATGTTCTAAAGGCCAAAGACAATGATAAATTCGGTGATGAGCAAAATTGGCCAGCGAAAGGAGATCCACGTGACCCAAACTTTTTTGTATTTGCCTTTACAAAAAAATATATTTTTGATGAAAAAATAATAAATCGTATCTACTATATCAAGCCAATAAAATATATTTTCCAAATACTTAAATAAAGCTGATATAAACTGAATTTTTTTACACATTTGACTTCATAAAATAACATTAAGATAAACAGTTTGACATTTGAAATGTCTAATTTAGTTACGAAAATGTCAATGTCAATAGGAAGAAATTATTAAACTATATGACATGAATTATTATTGACAATATCGAACGACGCTGAAAATTATTTATTTTAAAAGTTTTAATGAAACATTTCCAAGTACGTTATTAAAATTTAATTGAGGTAAGTGAAGAATTAAATAGAATGATTTTTTTTTATCAGGATAATATATAAGAAAGTTATGTGCTGGCCACATCAGATATTTTGAAATTATGACTTCTATTTAAAAACGTGTAATACAGCGTTGTAAGGAAAATTTTAATAAGCAAAAGTTGAGATCACTTCCGATTAGATCAAAAGTGAAATTGTTCGTACATGAAATCCAAAATATGACCTTTTGTGGCTCAAATAATAACTCATAATTTAAATATTTTCTTCCCAAAAATTATCAAAGAATTAGAATATGACTAATTTCGTTGTCAGTTGATATAAGCTGTAGGTAGGTACCACTTTAAATGCAAATTTAAGTATAGTTTTACAAACTGTAATAAATATTAAAAGCAATACCTAAATAGGTGCCAAAGTCGTAATCTTCTCACTTTATTTAACTGAAGATTGAGTAAAGTTCTTAATGATTTATAAATTTGTATCATACAATACTACATTGTAAAAAATATATTGTATAAACTTGTCATCTGCTACAGGTACGTTGATAATATCCTAATAGGTTTTAAAGGGACAAACAGATAATTAAAAATTCTTCTAGATTTTGTCAATAACATGGGCATGGTAGCTGAGTGGGTAAAGCGCTTATAGCTGTTTACTCGGTACCGAATATCGATGGTTCGAATCCATTCCGGAGCAAGTTAGAAATTTTATTTGTAATTTGTTTCAGATTAAGATAGGAGAGAACTGTTAATGCCCTAAATGTGGTTCGGATTCCACAATAAACTGTAGGGCCTCGTCTCTCTTTTCTCAACACAAAATCCAAGGATTTTTTGAGCGTTACTTCGGTGACTTGAGAGGCGGTTAAGAAAACATTTAAAGAGAACCTTTAAGGAAACATCCATAATAATATAACCTTTGCATTAATTATAAACAGGGAAAAATAATAAATCATTAGACTTTCTCGGCTTAACTCAAAAAAGACAAACATAATTTTCTTATAATATTTACCGCAAATCAACTTTTTCAAACGCCACTATCCCCTTTAATTCCTATAATCCTCTCTCCCACAAATTAGCCGCACATCAGTCTATGACACACCAAGCCTTCAGCTTACCTTAATCCGAGACAGATTTAAAACAAACTAGGCACAATAAGACTTATAGCATCTTGTAGCATATAATAACGGGACCCTCAAAATGTAATCACAAACTAATCCACAAAAAGCAAAATAATTTCCTCTTAAATGAATTTTACCCCACCATTAATGAGAAAAAATCAAACTTGCATTTGATTATCATAATCAGGCCTACTTTCTTATTCAATTAGCAACAGCTTTTCCAGATGTATTATTAAAACGTCATTTAGATGTAACAAAAATATAGGCAGATACTTTTTAATGCAAAACAAAAATAAAATTCCTATAAAATGTTAGGTTAGATTGCCCAGAATATAACTCCTCATGTAGGTCAAACAAGAAGATCATTCGAGGTGAGATATATAAAACATATTCACACACAAATACAACATTCCAAATTTTATAAACACCTAATAGATTCTGGTCATATAGTAACTAATGACCATCCATCTAAAATATTATATGTTTGTGAAAAAGCAAAAAACTTAATTTATTGGAAGAGCTAGAAATAAATAAATTAAATAAAAATAAAAATTATAATATTAAATGACCAAATAAATTTATATCTCTTCGTTATTAAACTTGGTTCTTATACCAAACGCTCTAAATAAAATTCACCCTATAATAATTTACTATCTTATAAAACCCTCTATATTTAAAGACAACATCTGTACACATTATGAATTATACTGTCACCATAAAGTAACCTATTCAATTTATATTTAAATGAAAGTAAAATCTGTGTATAATTTAGTTTACTTGAAAATATCCAAATAAGATGAAACTAGTTGTAAATATAACAAAATAAATAAAAATTGGATAAGTAGGTGACAAAAAGTGTTTGTATTTTTTTTAAATTTAGAAATTTTGTCACTAACAAAATAATCAAGTCTGAAAAAAATATTATGCAACCCCTCTCTTATCTAACCTATTGCGTATTTTTAATAAAAATTTGATGCTAATAAAACTTGCATATCTCATTTGGATTTTCTTTGCGGAGATTTAATATGGTGTTGACAATTTTGATTTAAATAAATTTGTTGTTTTAAGAATAAAATAGCCAAAAGCCAATATTTATTTACCCGTTTCATTTTTTTTTTCACAATAAATGATTTATAAAAAAAATATCTGTTTCTTTCCAGAAAATCCCCTATCGTGCAGCTGCGACTCTCAAGAGCTGTGGGAATGGCTTAGAGACCATCAAAAGCTCGTAGAAAGGACCAACACTTTAGAATTACGATGCGAACACCCTCCAGAGCTAAGAGGCCGAGTGTTCTTAGATCTAGACCCAGAACAATTCTGTGATCAACCGATGGTTGTTAAACTAGGCATTCAAGACATACAGCCTTTTTCAGTTTTAGTTTCCCTGGCAGAGTCGTAATCACTCCGGCCTTCATGGGTATCAAGTCGCTTACTATTCCATAGACACCGTTGAAGAGGTTGGTATATTATTTTTGGAATTATTTTTCATTGATGCAATATATGCAAGTTTCTCTGACATAATTTTCACACTACTCGTGGTTTCTTTGTTTTACAAACAAATTAAACAAATTTTCTTTAATTATACTTTATGACTGTGTTTCTGATATGTTATTATCCAACTGTCATCTTTTTATTTTTGCTCTAATTGTCCTATAATTTTCTAGTTTAATCGTGATATTTCGTATCATTCGTCACAATTCAACAATCAATAACTCTAAGATTAAAAATACTCTTATGTTATAAATGGTATTTTTCGGAGTATTGAAGAGACATGTTACAGAATTTCTAAAAAAAAATAATAAGTTAATTATTTGGGTATTATACAAGGTGTTCATTGGGAAAGGGAAATACGTTAACTGTGGATAAGAGTCACCGAGCCGGACCTGGACTTCCTTTATTGTTAATGACATAGTGGATTCGTCAAGTGATGGAGAATATGTGTGCCAAATGTCAATAAAATATACAGGGTGGTTCGTAAGTTCTGAGTCAATAAAGAAATAAGTAAAATTGATAAATGATCCTGTACCTCGGTTCTAAAGGACGAAGGACCCATTAAATATAGGTTGTTTGGAACCACCTCGATGACTCTTATCCACAGTTAACATATTTTCCTTTCCCAATGAAACACTCTGTATAAGCATCCTTTCAAACATAACATGAATATAATAATAGTGAACTACTATAGGTTCTAATACTAACGCATTCAGATAAGAATAACAGCGTAAAATATTAGAAACTATAGATAGTTTATTGTTATCATATTTATATTATTTGAAAGGATGCTTATATAATACCCAAATAATTAATGTATTATTTTTTCTAGATATACATAATATGAAGCAAATAAATTGTAAAATTTTTTAAAATATTACAGAATATAATAATATATTATAGTAAATAAGAATATTGAAGAAATCTATTTAAAAACTGTTCTATTACTGGAAAAAGTAGCTTTTGAATTGATTTTTATAAGTGTCAGTTAAAATTTTGAAGGAATCCCTACAACTTTTGTTTGTAACAATGTTTCTATTACCAATAAAATATAAATTTCTAGTATACAAACATGATATTATGGATTCTACACCAATAGCGCTGTCTCATTTAAACCTCGTCAATCATTGTGTCAAGTGAAATTTTCAATTTGTACCAAGAAAAATTGCTTAGAAAATGACAATTTGCAAGTATATTTTTTTCAATTTTATTAAACATTGTGTCCTCTCTTATTAATTGAAGGGCTTGGGCACAGATTCGGTAGGACATTTGCGACTTGGGACAACAGGGACACAAACCACATATCTTACAAAATTAATATTATATGCTGGAAAGGTACCTACAAATGGTCATAACCCACTAAAATTTTATTTTTACTATTCACTAATAGATTGTGCTACTATCACTGAAAGTTATGGTAACTTAGATATTTAGTGAAATCCTCATACAAAAAAGTTACAAGCGACAAATATTTCATTATGGCGCCCACGTAGGTTGCTATAGTTGCCCGCGTGTGCGATACTTGGTCGATGCCCTAATATAGAGCCATCCAAGTGAAAGCCACAAAGGTGCAACTGGCTTCCTGTCGGTGGTTTCCCTATAGTGTCTTTATAAGTTATGTATATCATTTTAACTTAGCTATACTGTGCTGATGACGACCAATCAGTCAAAAACACGTGTCCACTGTTTGCATTCTTCTGCCATTTGCAATTTTTTGCATTCTTCCACCTTGCATTCTTTATGCGGGCGTACCCGTTAAATTAAATTGTTTTGTACTGTAATGTATATAATCCCGCGATACAGCTTCTTTCTTCTTTCTAAATTGATTAATCTCCATTTTTCTCTTTACAACAAAATTTCGTCATCTATCTAAATTATCAAATTCATTCTCCCTTATTTATTTTTTTTCAATTTTTCCAAATGTTCCCTTGATAAATTTTCTATTTAATAAATGCTCACCATCTATCATTAAATTCTGACTGACTTTTCTTTTTAACTTCATATTTCAAATTTTAAGTTATAAACTTTTCTTCTGTCACATCCTTCAACATTTCTAATTTCAGGTTAGAAACTTTTCTTCTGTCACAACTTGACTGTCTTCTCACTTGATTAAATTTAATACAACTTATCCAAATTCTTATTCTACTTACAATTATCCAAATGGATATCAACATAATTATTTAACATTATAACTTTTAATAAACTAGTTTAACATATCATTCGTAATAAATAAGTTTGTATTATGATTTATTAATTATAATATTAATATTAATATTAATTAATTATATTAATAATAAATTTACTCTATTCAGCTAATAAATTTATATACATTGTACTGATTCTGCGGTTGGCTCCTTGTGAAACATTATTAAATATTTTAAATAAACAAGGAAAATTTGCTTTTAAATGTTTCAAAATTGTATTTTCACTCTACACGTGTTTCGGCTTTTTAGGCCCTTTTCAAGAGTACAGATGAGAGGTACTAAATTATAATTTGTGTTTCTTGCTGATATACTGAATGTTACATCTGGCAACTTATACTAATAAAAATGGTTTGAAAGATTTGGAATTATTTAGAAAAGTTAAATTACTTTATCTAAAATGTGGTGACCTGCGAATATTTGTTGTTCATTAGTAATCGTTTTTTTATTTTTTGGAAGCTTTCTTAATTTCTAATATTTCTAGTAAGTCTAATTTTTTTGCTTTTCTTTTCGGAATGAAGTAATTCTACATTATCCATATTTATAAAGTGATTGTTTTCTATACAGTGTGTTGACATGCCGGTGCTATATACGTTGTTTACAATAGACTTTTTATGCTCTTCAAGTCGCTTTTTTATGATACGTCCAGTCTGGCCAATGTATATATCGTCGCAGTCACTACATTTTAGTTCATACACTCCTGTCTTTTGTAGTTTTTCTGTTTTATCCTTATTGTTTATTAACATTTTTCCTAGCTTATTTTTATTTACAGATATTGTTTTGCAACCTAATTTACTTAATTTATTGCTGACTTTATCACTAATTCCAGTTCTATAATTAATGCATTTATGGATGCTATTGGCGTCTTGTACAGAACCAGCATAAAACTCATTATACAGATTTTTCTTCTGTTTTGTTTTTATTAAATTATCTATGATACTTTCTTTGTATCCATTATTCCTTGCTATTTGTTTTATTGTGTTGACTTCTTTTTCAAAATTGTTTGGACTTAAAGGAAAGGTTAGCAGACGGTGAACAAAACTATGAAACGATGACATTTTTATTTGGAAAGACTGGTTATAACTATTGTGTATTACTGTATCTGTACAGGTAGGTTTACGGTAGATATCGAATTCTAAACAACAATTGTGATTTTTTATGTTGACGTCTAAAAAGTTTAAACCGTTTTCATCTTCTTTTTCTAACGTGAACTGAATTTTTTCATTAAAGGAGTTAAGTAAATTTAAAAATTGTTTTAACTGTCCTTCCGTACCTTTCCAAATGCAAAATACATCATCTACATAGCGTATCCAAAAGAACACATTTTCTATTAAAATGTTTTTGGTATTGAATAATTTATTTTCAAAATCTGACATGAAAATTTCGGCTAATAAAGGAGAGATTGGTGAACCCATCGGTAATCCGTCTAACAACTTATAAATTTCTCCGTTGGATTTAAAGTAATTTTGGCTGGTGCAATTTTTAATAATGATATTCAACTTTAAAAAAAATAATAAATTTATATCTTAATTTCCAATATCTATGACATTTTAATTTTGTATTTTATTCTATGATACATATTTGGAATCAGCTGTAGAAGCAGAATTTAAAAATGGAGAAATATACAGGGTATTCCATTTAAAAATTATTGATGACTTTATAACCAAAACAGTGATGACGTCGTAACAAAAAAATAAAAGATAGGGTGCGTAATTGAAATTAAATCGACATGTCCGAGGATTTTTTTCTAAATATTTTCGGTTTAAGAAATAATGAATTTATTCCATAATTTGCTCACACTGCATATATCTGTGATTGATTAGACATATAGCAACAGGTCTTCATAAATGATAGTACACCACGTAACCATATAGTTACCTATAACAGACTCGTCGAGTCATCCCGTCAGCAAAAGATAGTTGAGAACTATTCCTTAGACACATACGTATGTGCAAAAGTCCTCATCGGGTACTGCCGTAATGAAAGGCACAAAATCGCTAGTTAAAAGGTACCAATTAATTACGTGGTTTACGATCATTTATGAAGGCTCCGTACTTATCCTTATCATTTAATTTTTAATACATTATAAATGCGGAAATTTTCATTTTATTCCTTGTAATTGTTAGGTCACAATACTTTATTATCTCCAACTTTTTTTGTCCATATTTCTAGATTTAGTAATACTAGTTTCTCTAATTTTAATAAAAAATGTTAACTATTACTTTTCTACTACAAAAATAGTCTTACATATGCTAAAGTAGAAATGGGACTTGTCCGTAGTCCGAATCCTACAACCAAATCAAATGAAGTTGTGATAGATCTATAACTCTACTGAAACACTTCAAGTGAAGTCTAGAAAGCTAAGGGGCATATAAAAGAGATCAGTTCAAGTGCAAAAATACAGTCGGTCAGAAATGTTGCCTCTCGTTTCCAGAATATGGAGGATTACAACAATGGGCAAAACTTTTACCCCAAAAATTCGGTGCATAGCAGCCGACCTAACATGCCAACACCACACTTTAAATCTGACAGTGTTTGTGTACCATCAAGCCACACTGTCTAGGTAGGATTAGAGTGCTTATATCTATTCAAAAATCGCTAAAGGGACGGGTAGGGAGTATAGTACAAAACACTTTGTACGAATCTTTCTCCACTGTTTCAAGAGCCCCAGCGTGTTGTCGATAATCCACCGACTGTAGAAGATGTCGACATCTTCTAGAAGGGGAGTTTCCGAAACGCGGTCATTCAATAGCGATACTCCAGCAGTCGCACATATCGAGGCTTTCCACCGTAGACCTCTTGAAGTGCCAGAAGAACTGTGTCCAGTAATCAGTACGCAGGAAGTCGAAAAAAGCTCTTATTGGCACTAATAATTTTGCTGCCTTACGCCCAGACGACACAAAGTGGTGGTGAAAGATATTTCTTTTCATTCACCGCCATCTGGACGAGTTTTCAACACATGGTTGAACGAGGGCCAACAGATTTCGAACTTGTTTTTCGAGGGGCGTACTGTGATTATCCCCAAAAAGGGGAAATCAGTATATTATTTAAAAAAGGAGACATTTTTCCACCATATGTTAAAGACCGCCTACGAATCAAGCGCTAACCATGCTACAAGGCTCACTGAGAAATTGGTACGCCACTGCTGTTAACATGCAAATAATAAAATTGCTTTATTTATTAGTTCTGATTCCACTAAGTCTATTGGTGTCAAATCAGTATCTTTTTCTCTTAACACGAGAAGTATAGTTAGGTTGAATATAGGTCAAGAATAACAGCAGAATTATTGCCGACACGACGGATGTTGCGCCGGCTGTTAGTTGAGTGTGCTCACCAGTCAAACTTATTTAAATCAAAGATGTTCGTGAAGTTCATAACAAGATTAATGTAAGAGGGAACAAATGAAGCCATGCGGCTTGAAAATGTTACTGAACACGATCGAGTTTGGTATTTATTCGCAGTCTTGGTGAAGTGGTTCAATTTAATCGAACAGAATTATTTAATGTCATTAGAAATTTATTTAAGGATAATTGAAAATATATTTAATAAGTTATTTATTTTTAGGACAAAAGGATATTCTGTTAACTTTATGTGAAATAGTGATATAGATACTTCTTTTCTTCTCAATGATTTGATCCTATAAAATGATCGACGTAAACTGACACACCCTAGGAACAACAAACGAAACTGTTAATTCTGTAGTTCTCTGAAAGTTAAAGTTAATAAATTAATTGATAAATATTTACTTCAATAATAAATTTTACCCAATCGAACATCTTTCCCAAATAGTAAAATATAATGTACATACAAAATGTTACACAAACTTTGAGAGGTTTCTTTATAAATTTAAATAACTAAAAAACATATTAAACTTGGAAAATCTAAAACATTTATTACGCTTTAGTCGACTCGCGTCCTTCTTATGGAATCATTGCATGGGGAGAAGTTGTAAATGAATATCTAAGCAAGTTAATTGTAATTCAAAAAAAAATTCTCAAAAAATTATTTTCAATAAACCAAGTACTTACCCCAACGATGATATCTATAGGGAATCCGAGATCTTTGACTTGCGTCAATTGTATTTTATAGCAATGATAATTCTACAACACAATATTAGGGATACCTTAGTAAAAATAGACCATGCTTATAACATTAGACACAAACTTACCTCTTACAGAACACCATTTTCTTCTTTTTATATTAGGGATACCTTAGTAAAAATAGACCATGCTTATAACATTAGACACAAACTTACCTCTTACAGAACACCATTTTCTTCTAAGGCAATAGGTCCACAGCATTTCTCATATTTTGGTCCAAGACTACATAACATTTTACCACTTGAATTAGAAGACTGTCGCTCACTATATAAATTTAAAAGGGAATTAAAAAAAATTGTATTACAATTCAACAAAACAGAATTGCATAAATTAATTGATATGAGAACTTAAGAACTAACAATACAATGTATTCCTTATTATTATTATCACTATTATTTTTGTTTGTCATTTTTGTTGGGATAGTTTAGTTTTATTTTATTTCTTGCTTTATCTTGTATGAAGAATTAATTATTATAGTTATTTTCATAATAATATAAGATTATGTAAACTGATTGGTTTTAACCCCGGACGACCCTTTGTTTCCGGGTTCCCTTGGTTTATTTTACTTCTATTATCTAATATTAATTATGTTTTCTTGTAATAATACTAATACGCAAATAAACATGATTATAATACAAATTGGGAATTAAATACACCTTGGAGTACTCGCAGACCACAAAATTAGCCTAAAACAATTATAAAAAAAGAAATCAAACTATAGGGAAACATAGCTTATTAGCTTATCAAGAAAGCAAGTATGTAACTGAACAGTGCAAGTTTCAAATATCAAATAGGACATGTGATATCCTCCAAATTAAGTCATTTAATACGAGAAAAAGTAGAAGCGAGATAATTAAATTTACGTAGATTATAAGAATGTTTTAAAAAATTATTCTGTTTTTGTAGAATGCTTTTATCTTTTATTGTAAGGGACAGCCAGTCAGGGCTCGCTTTAGATGCGGACAACCCGGACTCCTGTCTTTGTGGTTTGTTATGTTTTAAAGCTAAAAAAATATTAAAACACCTTTTTTGAAAAAATCATATTTATTTTTGAAATAAAACAAGACGTATAGTTAAAAGACGCGCATGACCCTGCATGAACTTATAGGTATATAGTTACTTGTTTAAAATAGGAACCAATTTCCAGTTCCAATTTAAAACATTTATTAATTGCAAGACGTAACATGCATGGACAAGTTTTCACGCCTTACAATATAAAGAGTCATCTAAGCGCAATTGTGTTATTATTGCAAATGCGTCGGTGCCGGTGATAACATATCCTTGAAGTAAGTTTATAAATATTAAACATATTTAACACTTTAGTTCGGGATAGTGACTTTTGAGTGTTTTGTCAGTTTCGAAAGGTAAGTACTTCTGCAAATACCTATATTAAGTGGTAAAGAATTAATTTCAAAAATATTTTCCACAATACGTACTAATACATTATTTTTAAATAGTTTCTGTGTGTTTGTTGTGACGGATTTTTATACATGTATTTAGGGTTTTCGCCGCGAGAAAAGATAAACAAAAAATCCATCTTCAAAATTCAAATATTTTAGATAGATATATTTTAAATATTTAGTTTTTATATGTTCGTTGTGGTGGTGGTTCGCAATAGGTTCATTTTGTTGGGATCCACCACACCTAAAAAAAATCTTTGAAAAAATCGTACTACTTAATAAATTATAATTTTGTGTAGTAATAAGCCAATGCGTTGCATAAAAAAAAAAAAAGAAAAATCTTCAAATACGATTAGTCGGTGACGGTGGCTTAGTCTGTCCCACAGTTTAAAAAAAATGAAATGCCTAGTTTTAATTACTAAAAGTATTAACTATTTTTTCCAAAAGGGAGGTTGAAAATTAGTCCGAAACGTTAAGAAATTTGTTTTTATATTTAAAAATTGTTTAAGTAGGTAATTAAAACTAGGCATTTTATTTTTCAAAACTGTGAGACAGACTAAGTAACTGAATAATTGGATTTGAAGATTTTTCCAACTTTTATTTTAACTAGCGTATTTTGCATTGTTTAATTTGTTGTTTTAGAGAGGGAAACCCAAAAGCAAAAACAAGCTGGTGTTCTGCACAATTATTTACAGGGTAAGTCCGGTAGTACCTTTAGTACCAAAACAAATATCTCCAAAAATTCAGATAAAAAGGAAAACACGGAATCATCAGAGAGTGTTGGTGACCAAGACCAATCGATACACGATATTTCTAAACCAACTTTGTCACCAAATGAATGCAGCCTATCAACTAACACCGCCTTGGCACTTATAGAAGGCACCCTGGCTAGCACTAGTAGCACTCTACCTTTACAAACTGACCCCACCCTACTACCCACGGAATGCACTGTACAAATTTTAAGTACAGATCCATCATTGTGGGCCAGAATTTTAGGGTATGCTGAAAAAGTTGTTTAGTACGACAGGGTCCACCTAAACCTTTGTTTAATTACAAATTTTCTTATGATGGCATTGGTCGAAAATTTAGTGCAAATTACTATTCTTTAATTTTAAGAAATAGAGAGCAAGTTATAAGAGACTGACTAGTGTACTCCACTTAAAAAAAAAAACTGCATATATTGCTTTTGCTGCAAAATTTACGGCCGTGTGTCAAGTATCCCTTTCAAAAGAAGATTTTAAAAGCTGGAAACACATCCTTGAAACTTTACAGTATCACGAAATTTCTAAAAATCATATTCAGTCTCAAAAGAGTTATTAATGCTGAAATTAATCACTGGTACGAGGTGCTTCTAGGGATTGTGGCAATTGCTATCTAAATTTGACCCCGTCATGGAGGAACACGTGCGTAGAGTGCTTAAAAAAGAGGAAACCAAAACTCACTATCTTGGTAAAAACAATCAAAATGAGATAATAGACTTGCTTCACGAAAGTGTAAAATCGCATTATTGCTGAAATAAAAAAAGCGAAATACTATTACATAATATTAGATTGCACTCCTAACGTTAGTAAGGTGGAGCAAATGACCCTGATAATTAGATATATTTCCATCAATAAGTCTGATTCTGATTCAAACGATGTCGAAATAAAAATCTACGAAAGTTGTTAAGGTTTCTTACCTGTGGTAAGATCTACAGGAAGACAACTATATGAAATTATAATTGAAGAGCTTCATGAAATGGGACTTGATATGCAAGATATGAGAGGCAGGGATATGATAACGGGGCTAACATGAGGGTCAACAATGCAGAAATGCAATCTAGAATTAGGAATTTAAATTTACGAGCATTCGGCGTTCCGTGTAGTAGCCACTCGCTCAATCTAGTAATAAATAATGTGGCAAAAGCATCCTTGGAAGCAGCCAGTTTGTTTAATATGGTCCAAAAAATATATTTATTTTTTTCTTCTACTTTTCAATGGGCAATATTTTTAAGACATGTCCAAGGATTAACATAAAAACCATTGAGTGACACTCGATGGGAAAGCAGGATAGAAGCTTATATGCCCTTAAGATTTCAACTTGATGGAATATACGATGATTTGCTAAACATTTATGTAAACCAAGACATCGATATCTCAATAAGAGACGAAGCTTCAGGTTTGCTAAATTGCATTAAACAATTTAAATTTTATGTTCAATAGTCATATGGTATAAAATTTTAAACTGTATTAATCTTATAAGCAAGGTTATGTAAACAAAAGATTTTGATTTGAAAAAAGCACTTGATCTTCTAGAGAACTGCAAACATTTCTTTAAAAATCTTCGATCAGATAAGTCTCAATGAAATTATTGTTGACGCAAGAGAATTGGCTGATGAAATTAACATTGAAGCCAAGTTTGAATCAATAACGCCGCAACACCGCATAAGAAGAAAAAGGGCCTACTTTTCATATGAGGGTCAAACCAATCGAAGACCCAAAGAAAAATACAGAGAAAAATTTTTCTTCTATACTATTGATCAAGCATTAAACATGCTAGGTAGTCTATTTGAACAACTGAATCACCATAGTAACCATTTTCAACCTATATAATATATATGATTTGAGGACCATGCCTAAAGAGACATTGATAAAGATTTGCAAAGATTTGGAAAATATTTCGTCTGATGGTGAATCTGCTGACATTAACGGTCTAGAATTAGTAGAGGAAATTTCTGCAGTTTGTGCACTTTTGGGCAAAGAAGAAAGTCCAAGTGATGTTCTTAAAATAATAACAATGCTAAATTTTGCTCCAAATCTTAGTATTGCCTTAAGAATACTACTGTATATTCCAATATCAGTAGCAAGTGGAGAAAGAAGTTTTTCCAAATTAAAATTAACCAAAACCTTTTTACGCTAATTACTACGAAAATTCGACTAAACGGCTTGGCCATTTTAGCAATTAAACATGAAATTGCTAATCAAATAAACTTAAAAGAGGTAATAAAATAATTTACAGAATTAAAAGTGAGAAAAATATATTTCTCTGATTATAACTGGTTCTATGTATCTACCTTTTGTTTTCTATTTAGGTTTTAGGTATAAGTGAGAAAAAATCTAAATCGTAATAGCGGTAAAATTGCACCCTGTATGTTTAAAATTAAGTAAATATATTTAAAATATAACAACTTAGTATCTATAGGTATTGCAACTCTATTTTGTTTTAATTTATACTGTGTTGTACCCAATGTTAAGTATTAATACTTGTTTCTTTTTAAATATACGTTTTTTATTGCAAATTAAAACCATCTTTTATTAAGAAGAAATAACTTTAAAAGGGGCGGCAATTTGTTTTTTGTTCGGGGCGGCGTAAACGTCAGAGCGATCACTAAATTGAAGATTTGTATTCAAAGACAAACCTAAATTTGGCACTGTAGCAAATTTTTCCAAAATTCAAAATTTCGGTCTTTGATTCGTTTAAAATTAAATTATGGGAATTGTCAACATAAACCACTGATTTTATTATTATTATGGCTAGCTGCAACAGAATATTCTTCCTGTATTAAAGGTATGACTGCATATCATCTGCGTATTAATGAATTTTGCAGTGATATGAATATGAATAGAAATCCACAGTGTAAATAGAAATAGGAATAGGGCCAAGTATGCTACTTTGAGGGACTCCCTGTTTAATAAACTGATACAAGGAAGCTGAATTAAACAGAGCGACTCTTTGTCTACAATTAATTACAGTTACTGAAACATAAAATCCAAAGTTATTTAATAAAATATTGTAATCTAGGGTGCTAAGGGCTTTGCTAAAATCAAGCAATGTTAACCAAGGTTTTTACCATTGGTTCTAAAATATGATTTAATAAATCATAAACTAGACTACATAAATGAGACAAAACAATCCCTAAGTCCATAAGCAAAAATTCTGTTAAAGGGGATGGTTACACATGGGCCTAACTATTCCCTCTGATAGCTGTCACATAACGTACTTTGCGCAAATGTGCTGCTGTGTCTGGTATATTTAATAAATATTTTACCTTAAATAAATCTAAAACGCTTTAAATTACATAATATAAATAATTATTACTCCAGAGTTATTAATACCTTTGTCGTCATTACAGTTCAATTTAAATCACAATAGGCGAAAAACGGAAAAATGAACATTGGTTTCCTAGTTGCAGCCATAGTAATATGGACTTTTAATATATTAAAATTTAAGCCTCAACTAACATGCAAAGCCCCAATTAATAACCATAATATGCAAGGACATAAACATGAATTTTGTGTGCTGTTACATTTTTTTGTTGTATAAAGTAAATCCCTGCAAATGTTAATTTAATTGCTATGTGTATAGAGTATTAAAATAAAAATTAAAGTATATATGCATTTTATAATAAAGAATTACTATTTTCACAACCAGACTAAAGCTTATGATAAAATCCTAAATATAAAAGTATCATGGAAATATATAATTAAATATTTTATACTCTGAAAACTTAACTGGTCGGGTTAAAATACTATCATATCTGATTTAATTACTTAAGCAAATTAATTTTGCCTTGTTTTATAGAGGTATTAAATAAATGGCTTTGAAATAAAAGGACCAATATTTTCCCTCTGATAGATAACAATCCCTCTCAACCAACTTTGAGTTAGCAGATATTATCTTTGTATCCCCCATATTCTTATATAAAAGGTTCATAATATAAATTATGTCCTAAATTATTTTATATTAATTTTGTTAGTAAATTATTGAACGAGTAAATTTGAATTACATGTTTTATTTGTTGGTGACATTTTTTAAAATTCCACATTCCTAAAGTTATTTGGTGAAAATTGGTACACGTATATCCTATCGGCTCCATTTGTATAAACCATACATAAACCGGCTCGGTGACGTAGTTGGCTAGAGCACATATTGGCGAGCGTGAATAAGAAACTTTCTATTGTAGCTGCGGGTTCAAAACCCGCCACTGTCACTGGCACTATCGGTGGAAAAGGTCGTATGTTCACGTTTTTCTGGAGTGTATCCCACTTCTGGGCAGCTTCGGTTTTAGGTTTAAAGGTTGTCTAATTTCTGTTTTTTTCTTTTCTTTTTCGCAAAACTGATGCCGGGCAGTCCTCCCGTGGACTTCGACATCTCACGGGAGTAGCACTGGTGAATTAACTACAGCCTCTCCCCACGTCACGCACAGTTAGCAACTGTAGATCCCAGAATCATGGGCCCTACGCAGATGGAGGAAACCTATAATGATCGCCTTCTGTATTTGGCCTGCCAGCCACTCAGCTGATTTTTGGTAGACCAGTGTGGTCTTCAATTTGGAGAGCAACATACGCTTTATTCCTTCAATTACACCGATTATTATAACAACCGTCTTAATCGAGCGATATTTGGTTCGCTTTTCCTTCTCTTTCAGGGTGATGTTTTTCTCGGCAGGAGTCGAGAACTCGATGACATACATCACCTTTGATGGTTGAGGAGGACTATAGCAGTCTTATTGACTTGGATAAACGACCGTCGGGAAGAAGTAATTTCAGTAAATCCAGCATTTCTCGTACTCGACAAAGGACTCAATATCTCCGAGGATGTAAGGCAGCACTGGTATTTGGTCTACTCCGTACAAGTGCTTAGGTGGTAATTTAACACACATTATATCGGTGGATGTAGGCCGAAATCGCATGTATGGGACATGCTGACAGCAGCCCTGTAGTTGATATCAGGAACCTCTACATGCCACGCGCAGCTACGGTAAACCAAGATGTTGATAACACCATTCTGGTAGGCCATAATGAATCAATCCCTCGGTCTCTGACTTAGACTCGGTTGACCTCAAACGAATGCCTGGTCGGTAAATCTAGTGTTTCTATGTTCTTATAGAAGACATCGTGCTAGGGTTTATCGACGTGATATCGAAACAGTGTTCCTATTCAGAAGCTCTGATTTGAGCCTTCAGACGATTTGGCTGAAACTCAGTGACTGACTCTACATCAACACCTCGCGTTGGTCTTCTCGCTTGGTGTCGAATGCAGTGCCGAGTTCATCTGCGGATCTTTTTGCTGCCTTGAACAGTCCTACTCCCACTCCTACAGTTTCATGAAGTTTCACAAACCGCAAAAGGGGTTCTGAGCTCCTGAGAATGGTACATACCACACTCGATACTACTTTACCATGCGGTCACTCCAGGCTCGAGATTACTCGGCACATCCGTAAATGTGGAAAATTTTGTGGTGTTTATTACTATTACTATTATTATTTAAACTGAAATATAATAAATCCCACATATTTAAATAAAAAATTTTATTAGTTTTTCTCAGACTCATTATGATTCTGTACTCTGAAAAGATTATGGAATTTTAAAAAAAGGAAGATTGCAAAGAGGTTAATTTAATTTGTTGGCATATAACAATTAATAAATGTATCAAGTAATTATAAAAATGGTACATTTAACCCTACAAATAATGTAAACTATAAGTCGGTCCCTAGTAGGCGCTTCTTTGTAAAATGATTTTCGAAAAAAGTATTCGTAGTCGACGACGTACAAGTGCTCATATTAATTAAATAATTAGAGAAAATCGAGCTTTTACACACTTATAGCATAAAACTCATATTTTTGACCAGTCGAGCTCTAATGTGTAAATAAATTTCACATCTAAACAATATTTTTGTATACATATAATTTAATTATTTTTCAAATAGTTGACTGATTTGACCTTTACTTGATGAAAATCCATTTTACAAATAAACACAAAATAAATTTATGTTTGATTTTCAGAATTTAATTAACTTATGACAATTGTTTCGCCACACAGTGGCTTCATCAGATGGTGAGTACAAGACTAAATTCTTTATTACAAAGTGAGGGTATATATATCAACTAACTAATCTAGGGTAATAAAATGGAACGGTAATGAAATAAGGTACAAAATAATTTAGAAAATATTTAACAGTGGTGAACAGTTTAAATCTAGCTGGTCATTTAAAATAATATTACTATTTTTTAATTTATTAATATTAATGTCTCTAATAGTGACAATTTTAATCCTTTATTTTCTATGTGTAAAATATCAAAATTGTTATTGAAAGAATGATTGTCCTCTAGCAAATGGTTGGCATATTGTTTTTAAAACTGCGTTTATGTTCGGACAATCTTTTTTCCAAAATTTCTTCCCGTTTATCCGATGTATACTTTAAGGCATGTACCACATGTAAGCTTATAGACTCCGCTTTTTTGTTCTTTTTTTAGTTTTATCACATGTGGTACATGTAAGCTTATAGACTCTACTTTTTTTGTTCTATTTTAGTTTTATCACATGTGGTACATGCCCTAAAGTATACATCGGGCAAACGGGAAGAAATTTTGGAAAAAGATTGTCCGAACATAAACGCAGTTTTAATAACAATAAATTAGATTCGACGTATGCCAACTATTTGCTAGAGGACAATCATTCTTTCAATAATAATTTTGATATTTTACACATAGAAAATAAAGGATTAAAATTGTCCCTATTAGAGACATTAGAAATTAATAAATTAAAAAAAAGTAATATTATTTTACATGACCAGCTAGATTTAAACTGTTCACCACTGTTAAATATTTTCTAAATTATTTTGTACCTTATTTTATTACTGTTCCATTTTATTACCCTAGATTAGTTAGTTGATATATATCTCACTTTGTAATAAAGAATTTAGTCTTGTACTCACCATCTGATGAAGCCACTGTGTGGCGAAATAATTGTCATAAGTTAATTAAATTGTGAAAATCAAACAGTTTATTTTGTGTTTATTAATTATTTTTATTTTATTCTATTTTTTGCATAAACATTAGGTTCATTAATATAATATTTTTTTAAAAAACCGACATTTAGTAAATTTGTTTAAGTTAATACTCGTAGAGAATAGGTATTTTTATGTTGTCAAGCCACTGCCTCATAAAATTGTAAAACCAAAAGGAAGCGTACTTTAAAAAATACAAGATAATTTTAAGTGCATTTTTTAAGCTTCTCTGATCCCAGAGGAAATATTTTTAAAACCATTATTATTATCAAACCAGCTTAGACGACAATAACAGTGAAACCACAAGAGATGTTTTATTTATTCTACACTACTAAGCACTGCGACAAATTTTAAATGTAATCACTTTGTCGTAATTCACTGTCATTTCTTTCCTTTGTTTCAGATTCGCGGAAAGATGCTTGATCGCTCCTCACGATCTATGAAACTTTCCAAACTTTATCCAGGCACAAGATATTTAATATGCGTGCTGGCCCTTGGGAATTGGGCGTCACACCGCAGGGAGACCGCCGAATCCCGTTTGGCGATCCGCAAACCAGAAAATGACACAGCACGTGACAATCTCGAGATATTCAATGATGCCATGCTTCCGCTGTTGGTGGATTCTCCGACCAGCAAGTGCGCCGAAGTTAGCACATTAGGTGCCCCAGACAGTATGCATGTGGGCCTGGGAATACTTCCAGATCATTCCCTCGGGGTGCAATCCATCCTTACCCGACGATTGGGACTAATCATAGGTTGCTGCATGGGATTTGTGGTGTTTATAGTTTTAGTTTCGGTTTTAGGATACCTCAAGGTCAAGAAGCAAAGGCGTGCTGTTAAAAGAGACCAGCCTATACCGCCAGAGTATCTCTCCTATCGGCATTTTTCGATACAGAGCGGTGAGGCAGGGGCACACGGTGGGCATCCACATTTTATTACGAATAGTATGAATACCACAATTTTAAATTAAATTAATCATAATTCAAAACGTTAGTGCGTTAAATTATTTGGTTATAGCTAATTAAATCTATTACTGTATGTTTTTAATTTTATCACAGTTTTAGTACATTGACTACTATGTTTGGACATGAGGCAATGAGTTGATCATCACAGGGTGTATTGATTAATGCTGTCGGAAACATTACAGTTGTAAAAATTATATAAAATATGCAAATGATTTTCTTAATTAGAAAAATGAAAATGTTTTTAATGGACTTGAAATGTAATTCGCATCCAAATCACAATTGGCAACATTGAATAATTTTCAAACAAAGAAAAAGTGAAATGACAGTTGAGTATATCTGTTGTGTCAACAGATTTTATGAAATATAAAATAAAACAATTAAAATTTCAATTTAAGGTGTTTCGTTGTATTAATTTATAAATTTGGGATACAATTGATCATTTTGTTGAAGAAAAGGTAGGTTTTTGACAATTATTATTTGGATTATTGAATAAATAAAATAAAAAAACTAATAAAGATATAATTAAAATTATAATATCAAAGTACTTCAACAGAGAGGGTAAAAGTTAATTTACAAAATAGTAATAAATACTAGAAATAATACCTAAATAGGTACCAAAGTCGAAATCGTCTCATTTATTTAATTGAGGGTTAAATAAATTTTGGCAAACGAACACTCCTTAATGATTTATAAATTTGTATTATACTAAGAGAAGTGATAAACTTTTATTGCGATTACCCACTAATAAAGGATTTTTACCACATAAATGGAAATCCCTCTTGAGGCCGTTGTGCATACCACTCGCAGACCGGTTTCTGTTTTTTGCCTTCATCAGTGCGAAGTAGACACAATGACAGCAAGAGAAATATCAGACTCACTCAATTATTATACTAATATAGCAACTATTTTTGTATCGTTTATAAATAATATATCATAAGGTTCATAAATATAATTATTGCAACACATGTAGAATTAACAAACTATTAACAAAATCTGATACTCGCATACTCTGCCACTGTAATAAAATCATATAGTTTTGATTTATTTGGAAACTTATCAATAGAGATCGGGAGGCAGCGATAAATGACGTCATTTCCAGGTTTGCCTCCAGATTATGTGTTACCGCGTAAAATGTTCATGCATACATTACACAATTATTTTAACTTGTGATTATTTTTGCGAGTTCGGTAAAATTAAAAGTTAGTACGAAGAGGGCTTCAAGTATTGGTGAGTGTAAAACTAACATATATGTAACATGCTTTTATTAGCTTCACTTGTATGTTTGTTTGTTTGCTTATTTGTTTGTAACCGACTCTTTGGACTCGATTTTGACCCACTTTAAACGGACAGATTTAATTGAAACTTTGTACACTTATGAAGAACCGGTAACAATACAATAATTTGATAAGTTTATATCATTATCCTGATCAGTATCGCCAGTCCTTTCCTCACGTATCCTCTGCGTGAGAGCAAGAGGCTTAATATTGTAAGTATTCCGTGATTCTCAGTTCGGTCGTTGGCCGAGCGGGCAAGTCTTAGTCGATGCGAAACGACGGACTCCTGGGGCGTGAGTTCAAATCCCATGGGTGAAATAAAAAAAATTTTTTTTTTTTTCAAAAATATCTGTTGGATCGTAATATGTTATAATATCAGCATCAATAAGCAATATAAATATAGTTTAAAAAAACTACAAAACACGCTTTCATAGCACATCAAACTAAAAAGTGAAAAATAAATATAGTTTAAAAAAACTAAAAAACACGCTTTTAAAGCACATCAAACTAAAAAGTGAAAATTAATTATTAATATAAACTGAAAACAATAATGAACGAAAAATACTAGTATTATTGTGAAAAAAGCGTGGGGCGCTTTGTGCCATATTTTTCGTATATCGAGCAACCCACGCTTTTTTCACAATAATACTAGTATTTTTCGTTCATTATTGTTTTCAGTTTATATTAATAATTATTTTTCACTTTTTAGTTTGATGTGCGTTAAAAGCGTGTTTTTTAGTTTTTTTTAACTATATTTATTGATATAAATGTTCCACAGTTAATCTTGGGCGCCTCTAATTAAAAATCCATTTGTATTGTGAGAAAGACGGTACAACATTGATAGATGTAATTGGCGCATATTTAAAATATCTGAATTTTTTTAGCGACCACATTTATGTCTTGTGTAGAAAGTCTACTTCTTTGTCAATTAAAAGGTCAACTATACTTGATATCGTAAGAATCCTGGATTGTCTTTCAAAACAGTTTCGAATTTTTATTTTACTGTATAGAACTTGTAGTTTTTATTACTTTAGATGAAGTCAGCTGTCCACGCAATGAACAATTACCCTCCAATGCATCCACTAAAACATTTGCCACCTTCCAACCATGAGCATAGGTGGTTACATTCACGCTAATCCAGACGTATTAAGTTTAGTATACATTTTTTGTCACATGTTTGTGATAGCTGTTTTTTCTTAGTGTAGTTTGCGATGGCACCTGAACATTACTGTTATAACTTTTGCACAAGTTTTCTAAATAGTGGATTATCTAGTTTTGTCCACGATATATTACAGCCAACCATCATTTCCACCAAATGTAATTTAAAATTTGTTTGCCTGATACCAATCACACACTTCTTGCGACCGTCTGAAGAAATGTCTCTTAATGTTTGCACAAAAGCTCCTTTTTTAGAGCTTGTGCAATATAATTCTGTGCCGTTAATTTGCAACTCGAGGAAAGCACTAATCAACAAGTTCACTTTATCCTCTGAAGGAATTGAACAAGACATTTTAAGAAAGTTAACCTTTGTTTTCTTTAATTTCACACAGTTTACGTATCTATGTAAGTGTTATTCACACAGACGTTTATAAACACTATTTATTTAAAGGTAATTATTTATTTTCATTATCGGGCAGTGAGCGTAAATGTGGCAGACAAGCGAACTCGCAAGTGGGCGCCTGCTGTTGAACTCTTGGGGATAGCAAGCCTTTTCCTCTCAAGATAACAGTCAGTAAATAATTGTTACCTGATAAAAATGTTTATTGTTTTGTTCTCAATTTTATCAAGAAAACAGATTTGTTTCAGAATACCTACATATGTAAGATTATTTCATCATTTAAAATTATTTAGAAATGTTTCATTAAAATATAATATTCTATCTACATACGTACGTATGTAAGTATAAGTCGCCTCTAAATTTTATCGCCACCTCCCGATCTCCACTTATCAAGTTGCCAAAGTTTTCCATGATGTAAAGACTTTTCAGGTCCGTTTACAAAAGTTGAATAAAAAAAATTAAAAGTATTATGCTTCATTAATACGGTATATTTCCAGTGGGTACACGTAAATGGAAAGAAATACAGAATTTAAAAAGAATTAATCGTCAGTAGTGAAAGCTAAAAACGACGACTAAAAACGAAATAACATATTTAATTTTCAGTGACATTTATTTTAAACGTAACCCAGAAAGCATTAAACTTTTAGTTGCTGGAATATAGAAATATTATGTAAGTTTTATCGTAGGTACTACACTTTCAATTCCCATGTGTAGATACACTACATGCCCAGTGTTCAGTGTGTATATATATAACAGCATATTTAGGTTGTTTCGCTTAAAACTTGGAAGTTGATTTAAAGGACTCTTAATTTCAAAATGTGGATATCATCCACATTTCGAAAAACAGTTAATTTCTCTAAAATTACATATTTTCAGGTGCGACCTTCTGTCGTAGCAGGGCAGCAGTATTGAGCACTTATTGCTATGGCAACTAGTGGGAAATAAAAAAATTGTATGCAATGTAATAGATTTACTAATCAGTGACACGCACATAATGAACAGATTTCTTAGTAGTCGTGAAAAACAATTTTAAAACATTATTTTTTAACAATATTTTGACAAGGGCTTCTAGTACAAGAAGGAAATGAGAGTAAAAGCATTTTTAATATTTAAAATCTAAAGCCTTTATCAGTATATGAGCCAAAAATTTTTATCAGACCTAACTATTAACACAGATTAAGGAAAAACCAATTTTTCTCACTAAAATTGATCCGTGGTTTGACTAAATGAAATTTCACATCTACTGACTGTATAAAATTATATCAGTTTACTATTATTATTTTACCCTGAGATCTACTTGATGCAAATTAAAGATAAACACTTAATATGCATTAGAGTTAATTAGCTATAACAGGCGAGATCTAACAAACCAATAAAATGTGCACTAAATAGTGGTGATTGAAAACATTCATCTGCTGCAAATAATTTTATTGTGTCAACAGGGGTGCTAAAATATATGAGGCGTGTGGACTAATTTTGTTAGGTTTTTAAGTTTGTACAGCGAAAGACATAGATAATCATATCACTGTTATGCCAACTTGACGAGTGCTTTAATAGAAAAAGAACACTTTCTAATAAACTTTCTTAATCTGTACCGTCAAATAGCTGAAATATTAATATAACAATTTAAGAAAACTTTTGCATTAATTAATTTTAATTGAATTTTAAATAATATTGATTATATAATTATCTACAGTTTGCAAGTTGAGCGGAAAAGCTTTATATAAATTCCTGCCATGTTTTTCAGGATTAGTAAAAGTTTGCAAGACATTAATATGAATCGTTTTACTAGTCGAATGCGGAGAAAAACTTTATTGTGCCAGATTGTACAGAACGCGTTTTAACAGTAATGACAGATTATTATACTTTTCCCTTTCACAAACGTACATTTTGGTTTTATTCCACTTTTTATTATCACTTTTAAATAAGGTCATGTTACCCCCAAAATGATCAATGTCATGACTTTTTTTATTGCTTACTGAAAAAAACGTATTTGAAATCCAATTTTAAATTAAATGATTTTTCTCCTTAATTAATAGCAAGGTATACAACAGGTAATTCAGAAAGGAGTTAATTTTTTAATATTATCATATAACGTGTGTTAAATGTGTTGGATTTCCTGGCACAGTCTCCCACAGCTGATAGGTCCCTAGAGAGCCGTAGCTGTTTAAATGACGTTTCGGCAGTTAAAACAGCCATCTTCAGATTTTGTTTGTAACTGCGACTTTTCGTTATTCGAACTTGTCGAGTAACTTTATATTGTGATCGAGCATGACGCCAATGGATGTATTAAGTCCTAAAAATAGGACAATTGTATTTCATATTTTGTCAGTGTCATGCCGATACTACAGTTCTTACAAGGAAAATAAAACAGTAGGTAGCTTTTTTTATCACTAAATGTAAAATATTAGAAATAGTGAACCAGTTTTAAAATTTGAAAAGCCAAGAATTAGGAAACGATTATTAAAGGATAAGAAGTCACATAACCGCGCTAAAATTCAGATTTAAAACCAATAATTTAAATTTTTTCATTTGTGGGCATAATTAATGTATCGAACTTTTTAAAATCAGTCAAAATAAACGACAAAAAGGGTACTTACCATATCGTAAGAATCCACATTTCTTGAGATGATATAATAGAGAGGGAACCGAAGCACGTAACAAATGTTCCTTCCGGATGGTACAAAAGATGAAGGAACCAAGAAGGTTAACATTTTTAATTCTAAAAGTTTCGCATTTAAAGTCGTGTAAGTATTTCAGTACATTGTAAAAAAATATGTATTATCTATAAAATATATATAAAAGTCCACCTATTATTTCGAAATTAAATTCAGCGGCTAATCCGAGGAGTTGGAGGAATTCTACTACAGGTGAGGAACATTGATTTATAGTAATTTCCTTGCAACTTGTTTATTTAATTAACTTCGGAACTTGGATATTTAACTTTACTCTTTGTTATATTTACGTTTAGTAATTGTTTGGAAATTTAATTTTGCCGTTAAATCTGCGGATGATAATTATTAATTTATCTTTGGCGTAGGAAACAGTTATTAAGATAGTCCGAGTTATTCAATAGCGAATCAGTGGATCTATTATTGTATTCCGTAACCTTGCTACGTGACGAGCAGGAACTCAGGTCTAGAAGGTTGTAGACACATTTTCAACTCAGAAGTCAGTGTTGACACCTACGGGGTTACATTCAGACTTTTACTATCGGAAAAGCTCTGATCCAAGTATTTCCAATTCGGGACGTTCGTCACTGAATAATTCTCAAGGTAGAATTTTAAAACTACGCCACCTAAGAAAAAACCCCAAATTAAATTTAATTTTCATAAAAATAAGCATGTTCAAAATTTTGACAAATTTTTTTAGAATTTTGAAACCTCTAATTGCTGAATTCAACTAAACAGTTCTTCATCAAAAAAACCTTTTGAGGTTTAACATTCAAACTTGTTACCCATTGTTAGAAACTTGAATTTTGGCTCTTTCCGAATTGTTTTAAAACATTTGGGCAAATCGACTTTGAGGTACTAAGTATCCCTTAAGTTTATTCTTTGTAACGTGTGACGTTCTTGGCGTCCAAAAACAATCAACGACTAGTCCGAATGACACAGAGGATAACGTGGCGCATAATGTGAGGCAATGAATTTAAGCCTACTACTGTCAACATGAGTACACAAGTAATCAAAGGATCTTTTGGATACATCCTACTCCGGCAAAGCGACTGCATTTAAAGAAAAATTCATGTTAGAAGATACTTCCCAATGGCCTATCGAACAACTGGTAATACAAGACTTATCATATGAAACCGACGAGTCAGTCGTTATGAATGGGACCACCCCAATGCAAAGGGGACCATGCGAAGACGCATGGAGGTACAATGGACCAACCGTTTAATCAACTTTCCCAGACGTTGGCTCAAGTCATCCAACAAACTACTATCGCATCCTATGCCAAGAGGCAACACAATCTGCCAAATTTTCGGGGACAAGTGCATGAAGACATGAGTTGATTCTTCATACAATTAGAAATATACTTTTCAAAGAACAAGGTGATCGGTGACCAAAAGAGTTGGCGGTCATGTTTATTACAAAGAAGAGGAGCCTCTTCGCCCGCATCTATGCCGGGAAGTCAGAAGTACTGACTAACTTGTTTCCTATTGTTGGAAACTTGAATTTTCGGCTCTCTCCAAATTTTTTTAAAACATTTGAGCAAATCGACCCTAAGGTACTAAGTATATCTTGAGTTTATTTATCTCTGTAACATGTAACGTTGCTGATGCCCAGAAACTACCAGCTAGTCTGCATGACACAGAGGATAACAGTAATAATCTTCTCACAGAATCTCACTAATGTGATGAACTAAAGTAAGCTCTGTTGTCAAAGATTTTCAGTTCTCTAGTGATTGAAAAAATATGAATAAGAGGATCAACATTTCTAGCAGATTCTGGACGAACAGAATATTCTTAATATTTTCTGTTTGCAAATTTTGTAAAAGTCTGGTTAATGTTGATTTTGATGTCAAATTTCTTTTCAGATGTGTTTAGTTAAAAACACACTTTTAGATGTAATATTTATCTGTCGCCATAATTCAACAATTATTAAAATTATAAATAGCTCAGTTTCCACATGTTTTTTGAGAATGTCATATTTTCCAATAAGATCCGGTACTTTAGGATATGCAATTAGTTACTGGACCTATTTTCATTGAAGAAAACCTGAATGGACCAGTAAACCTCCTAGAGAATCTGACATCCTCTCATCCTCAGTCCTTGGAAAATCAGGTTGAGAAAGAAGGGAATATGATACTTGATAAACACAATTTGCATTTTCAACATGACCTTCCTGTTTGGATCTAAGATTTCCTGGGAAATGGACTGGTAGATCTCCAGATTTAACGTTACTATATTTTTTCCTTTGGAGCAATTTAAAAACAAGCTTTTAGAGAATAGCCAGAGAATTAGAATTACCCAAGAACGTAGGTGAATTACCTGTGAAATATTCCAAAAAATTCAGTAAGATTTCCAATACAGGCTGTATAATTACTTAGCTAATAAATAATGGAAGATATTGTGAACATTTGAAATTATTTCTCAAAATACATATGGTAACCATTTTTGGCTTTATCATTTAGACGTTTCTATTAATTCCAATTACTTTAGTGTTAGGAGATTGGTATTTGTATACCTACCCCTCAAAATGATTTATCACAAGTGCCAATTGAATTTTTTTTTCAAGTTAGGGTTGCTGAAAGGGAGGAGTGGAACATAATATTTTTGTTGTAAGCTACTGGAACAATACTAATGGGCAAACTCTTGAATCTGTAGGTTAGTTTGCAATATACTAGAAATTTTGGTAATTTTTGTTTAACCACTAGAGAATATTTTGACATTCAAAACAACACTATTATGAGTTTAGTTAAATAAAAACTTGAAAGTGGTGGAATTCGAATAAATATCGCAATTCTGACTGGGCATTTATAATTTTTCAGAAAATAAAGTTTTTATAAATTTCTATAGATGTGATTTTCAGTACCTATTAATAGACTATTGTTTATCTGGTATTATAATTTTGTTTTATTGATAGTTTTTTCTGGAGTACTACCCCGTTGGTCCCAGATCACCAGCTAAAAATAATCCCTAAAAAATCTTTATTAAATAGCAAGAATAAATTCTGTATCAATTTTGGATAATAATGTACTGTCATTACAGTAATAGGCACTGTGCCGTTTCAAATTATTGATTCCCTCCAGGAACTTCTAATTTATTAGACCATTACATCTCTCTGCCGTTTGTATATACTCTTAAAGCTACCTTCTTGTTACTAAATCGAAAACGAGATACGAGACTATATAAAACGTGATGTCATTGATACTTATAGGAACTGTAGTTGTGAAGACAATTTAAAAACTCTCGATGGTAGCATGGTATAAGCTATATCATTTCAGGTTTAATTCATCTTACAAAATCAAAGAAATAAATTAACATAGTAGGCAGAAATTTGGATTTATACCAGTTTTCGTTTAACCAAAGGTTTATAAAATTACAGTGAACATCTTAAACTGAATTGTATCCACAATTAATACAAACTTTGAAAATCGTATCAATCTTATCCAACCGAACATCTTTATTAATTCTAAAGCAGAGTAGGTATCAGTTTCTTCATCTCTTGCATAAAAAAACATAAAATGCACTACATAAATTAGACTCTCCAAATCAAATTCCAGATGCCATGCGCTCCTGAGAAAAAGTGAACTAATAACCTTCTCTCCAACATTTCCCTTTGTCGGAACTGGGGCTCGACCTCATGAGCAAACAGTTATTAATATTTTATTGATAGGAGGAAAATTTTTATGTAGAGACTATAATTTCTACTTACTTTCTTGTATATCTTATCCTCCTTGTCTTATAAGCTTCTCAGTTATCTAATTTCGGATAACATTCATGGTCAGAATTCTAATAGATGTCCCACAAATTACTAATTAAATCACTTGACAGATACAAATATCAATATTTAAAAATATCGTTCGCTATTAACTCCTTTCCGTGTAGTTTTCTTAAAATATATTTAAATACCTTCATTGTTGTCTGAAAAATCTGTTATTATTTATTGCGAAAAATTAAGACGTTTTAATAGATAAATTACTTTGTGGTCATAAAAACAAGACAAGTGTGAAAAAGTATGATAAATGTTCTTTTTAAGAGAATAAAAAGGACCCTCATAAGAAAGAAGTAAAAAATAATAGATTATACCCAGTGGTGCTGAAAAGCTTATTAAATGTTAATAACCATTAGAGACTGTTTGTGTTCCTTACTCGCTTTTTTTAGAAGTATTACTGAATGAATAATGGAGATTTGCGGTTATGATATGATGCCTTTTTAATTTTGGAACACTGTGAATCGACGTTTTAAATTTTCAGCTAACCAATATCGACTATATGTTGATGTAACTAGTCGATTCAAAATATGCCCCGAAGTCATAATCAAAATACCACAATACATCTTCATCTCTGTTGCGCGGTGTACTACTTCATGGCTACTAAAAACTCATGAGAGGATCTAACCAATAAGCTTGGCCCCCACTACTTCAACCGCACAATTAACGTAATAAGAGATTTTAGGTTCTCTGTAGATAAAAAGCAAGGTAAAGTATTTTTGGTGCTTATGTTACATAGACAGAAAAGATAAACCTGAGGATTTTCAAATTTCACTATTGACTAGGTATTTATTTAACTAAAAGTAAATTTTTTTAGTACTCGATAAAATGTTTAAATTTTCCTGAAATTTTGTCTACCTCCCATAATGAGGTGTGCTGAACACGAATATGTAGTTTTTTTTTTCGACAGAGACCAAAATATAAGAAAAGAAATCTGCATTTTCACACACATTCTATCACTTTTTACACTGGACATACCTAACAATTTGCAATAATTTTCTTCCTCAATAACACTCTGGACAGTTAAGAGGATGGTATACGTCATTTTGTATAAAAAGATCCATTTTTCTTTAGAAAAACACGACTTTTAATGGGATATCGTCATTATGATAATTTAACCACATTATGTGTGAAATTAGCATGGCATTTCCAGCAACAGGCGCATAGTGCACCTTCACTCACACTTTCTGCGACGCAATTCAATTAAATGATTCATTGATACATTTTGTGTCAAGGTTAGTGATCGAAAATGAAATGATAGGCAAGGGAAAAGGACCAGTATAATCACATTTTAAAGGCCATTTTAGACTTTCATAAAATTGAAAATTTTAGGACAAGGAAATTTAATTACGTCACAAAATGTTTTGATTGAATTACAGCCCAGAATAGAAAGTAGAAGGGGCAGTCGTAGACGCTAGTGTGAGTGAACGTACACAACACGCCTATTGCTGGAAATGCGACGCTAACTTCACATATATTGTGGTTGATTTATTTTAATGGCGCTATCTCATACAAAGCCGTGTCTTTCTAAGGAAAAATGGATCTTTTTATAAAAAGTGTTGTATGCTATTAAACAAATCACCCCTCGGTGCAGCTTTCCCTTTGATCGAAATTGTACATTAACAAAATTGTTAACTATTTTAATATTGACTACGGGCACACACACAAAGTTACGATTTATTGAAATCATTTTATTGAAAAACATGATTTTTTTTGTCAACGTCTTTAATTCAGAGGGAAAATGCTCATAAAATCAAGTTTCAATGAGGTTTGCCTGAAAATATTATATTCTACTAAATTATTCAGTTTTTACATAAATATTACATTTTTTATATCTTTTACTCATATTTTATTTAAAATTTAAGCTCAACATCATAGTTTCGCAAGAACTAAAAATTGAATTTATTAAAAATATAATGCAAAAGTATTCTTACAAATTAAAAATAGAACTTATACAAGTAACACATACCAAAACAATATAGTCATATTGCAGAGAGGACTTTAAAATGATCTAGTCAAATGTCATTAAATCATTAAACCATTTTTTATAGAATAATAATGTTATAATTTTAAAATATGTTATAGGTTCTTTTTATATGTATATATGATAATATAACAAATGGTAATTAAAAATAAAACATTACAATAATTGTGTTTTTATTTAACTTCCTGGCTTATACTAATTTGGTTATTAGTAGAAAAATTTAAAAAGTTTTAATAATTATTAAATATTTGTTTGCATTTTCGAAGTGTTTTAAACCGTAAAGTAACTTATTATTACCGATGTAATCAGAACTGACATTAAAAAAATAAATTTGGAAAACTTTTCTGCATTTATATAGTTGGCTACCATTTAGATAAATAACAAAGTTAGTATAATATATATACATATTTTATGAGCTCGATGTGGGGTTTTTTAAATTATTAATCTTCTATTAAAATAGTACCTTTATTGTCTATTAAAGTAGAGGTAGTCATTATCTTTCTAACATTGGCTGTTTACAAATTTAAAACTGGTTCTTTGTTGACAGATGGTCTTAATGGAATAAATAAAGGTACTTTTTAATTACATTTTAATTGCATTAAAGCTTTGAAGATTTTTCTAGATTGAAGGGTGTTTGAAATGTAAATTACTGGAATAAATTTTTATTACTTTATACTTATATGATTTTAATATTTATTTTAATAATAACAGCCAGAGAACATGCAAAATATCTGAATATTAAGAGGGGATATTTATCATTGTGGTAATTATTAAGGAATCGATTCAGTAGTTCTATTTTAAAAATTTTTAATGAAACAACTCTACAATTTTTAATCAGAAATTCATGTTGGTGTCAAACATTTTTTAAATACTGTATATTAAGTAATTAAATATGGAATACTCATAGTATACTATTATTATATATTATATACTATATACTAATAAAAAACAGAATGCATTTTTTTACTAATAATTAAATTAAAAACGGCGTTAGGAATATCATCTTTGACCAGCGTGCCTTGAGTCAGCCTTCGCTCACTAGGCCATTGTCGCTCCATTATTAAGGTAAGTATGACATACTGATTATTAAGATAATCGTGTCAGATGTATAAATATATGTATAAGAAATAAGTCGTATACGAAAAAATTCGACTTTCTAAAGTATGTTCTTATAATTCTTATATTGTTATTAATTTAAAAAGAAAATCAGCAAAACTTTTAAGAAATTCTAATCAACTTTAAAGGAACAAATGAAATCGATATTATTTTCTGCTTCTATTTACTACAATTTAAAGGAAGTAATATAATTACCAGGGCAAGAACAAATCAAATTTTGGCAGAATTCAGGCACAGTAAATTGGAAAACAAAATTTTAAAAATATTTCGTCCTAATATTAGAAGTATATTTAAAAATTTAACGGAGTTCGAAATTTCTCATAGTCAGTACACAAATCAATTTGATTGTATTATTCTATCAGAGACCAGGCAAAATTTTAATATAGACTTAATAAAACTAGAGAGATATGAAATAATTTATAATGAAGGCGACTATAATCAAAATGATGATACCTACTGTGATGTTTATTAGATAAGGGTTCAATCACGATTTTACTATTCAAAAAATCAATCAGTGCAAAATAATAAATGCTAAAATAAACTTTATATATAATAGGATTATACAAATCTCCTGCTATAAATAATCAAGAATTTATAAAAGATCTAGAGAAATAATAATTATATAACGAATGAATAGCTGAACATTATGTACGAAAATTGATTTAAATCATTTATAAATAAACCAAGAAGAATTCTAGGCACTACTAATACTTGTATAGACCATATATTTCTTTAAGGCAGAAAAATCTGGATGAATTTTTAATGCCAATTATTGTAAACTCATACATTACCGATAACTTTTCCATTATTTTACAAATATTTTTTAATAAAATAACGAACAGAATTAAGACAACGACAAATTTATTAAATTCATAAACTACAATACATTAAATAAAAACTTAAGAACTGTAAACTGAGATTCGATATTATATCAAGACGATGCGATTACTTAAATGTTTTTTAAATACAATAAATGAGAAAATACGACACACGAAATTAATTAAATTAAAAGACAATAAAATAAAACGTAAAGATTGGATTACAAACAGTTAAATATACTCATTAAATCAGAGAGATAAGCTTCACAAACAATTCAAATTTAATAGTGATGAGAACTTAAAAACTATGTACAGAACCTACCGTAATAACTTAAACAAAATCATTAAAAAGGCTAAATCTGACTATTTGAAAAGTCAAATAGAAAGTAGCACAGATTCAAATAAAACTATATGGAAAACTATAAATGAACTTAAAAATAATGGTAAAAATATTATTATAACTAAAATACATGAAAAAATTAATGATATGTGTAATTCGTTTAACAATAACTTTTCAAATGTAGGTAGCGATTTAGCAAAGAAAATAAAAACAAATTGAAATACAAAGATAATACAAATTTCATTAACCCGTTTTCTATGTTTATATCACCAACCTGTGATTCCGAAGTTAATAATACCATCTTAAAACTAAAAAATAAATTATGTATGTGGCCAGCACATAACTTTCTTATACCAGTATATATCATACTGATGTAAAAATATTATTCTATTTAATTCTTCACTTACCTCAATTAAATTTTAATAGCGTACCTTGAAATGTTTCATTAAAATTTTTAAGTAATTAATTATCATCGTCATTCTATACTGTCAATAATAATTCATGTCATATATTTTAATAATTTATTCTTATTGACATTGACATTTTTGTAACTAAATTAGACATTTCAAATGTCAAACTGTTAAATTTATCCTAAACCCCATTTTATGAGGTCAAATGTATAACAAATTTAAGTTTACATCAGCTTTATTTAAGTAATTGGAAAATATATTTTATTGGCTTGATATAGTAGACGTGATTTATAATGTTTCATCAAGAATATATTTTTTTGTAAAGGCAAATACAAAAAAATTTGGGTCCAGTGGACCTTCTTTCAGCTTGCAAATTTTGCTCATCACCGAATTTATCATTGTCTTTGACCTTTAGAACATGTGTACCAAATTTAAAAGCTTTATCACAAAAACTGTGTGTCGCGATACTACGACATGCAAACAGATTTGTTCCATAAAGTTTTGTTTTTTCATTATAATTCGTCGAGATTCGTCCAGAAATGCGATGAAATTTTTAAATTTTTTTCCCGAAATTGTACCTTTCTTCTTCTTTCATTCATTGTGTCTCTTCTGGTGGTACCACCTTCACCAAATTGAATGTGTCACTTAAAATGTTGTTGACAATCTTAACTGCCAAATTTGGGAAGTCTCCCATTAGTATTTTTTGAGTTATCGCGGGTACACACATACAGACAACACGCACCGATAGACATCATTCAGAAAATAGTCAAAGTGGATTCAGGAGGGTTCAAACGTATATAGCAATCAAAATCTCGTGATCGAAAAAAATTGCAATTACTACTTGCTTATATTAGGCATAAGAAAGTAAGAAGGTGTTGGAATCGACGGCATATCGGCAGAAACGATAAAAAATTTTGCTAGCAATATTGTTTATCCACTTACTAAGTTGTTGAATGCTATTTTTGATACTGGATACTGTCCAATCGAATTTATAGAATCCATAATTCTACCCATATTTACAAAAAAAGGTAATAAGTTGGATTCACTTATTTCTAGGCCGATATCCCCGATAACGAACTTTGCAAAGATCTTTGAGATGCTTCTGAGAAAAAGATCAGATAGTTTTATAAAAAATTATAAAATTATATCTAATCAACAGTATGGTTTCCAGACTGGAAAATCAACAAATGATGCAATAAACATGCTAACAGAATACACATGTAAAGCTACAGATAAGGAATACTGTCTGACGTGACAAATTATTAAAAATACTGAAAAATATTGAAATCAGAGACTTGACCTTAAAAGTAATTGAGAGCTACTTACAAGACCATCATCAGTGTGTAAAAATAGATAACACATTTAGTGTACCTGGAACAGCCACTTTTGGGGTTCCTCAAGGGACTGTGATAGGGCCGCTACTTTTTGTGCTCTATCTTCACAATCTGTTTCGGCTAAATATCAAAGGTAAAAAAGATAAGATTTTCAGACGACACGAGTATTTTTTATAAAGGCGATAACTAGAAATATGTAAAAATACATGCTCAAAATTATTTTAAAACCAAAATTGTGGTTTGACCATCATCTATTTACACTGAATATAGAAAAACTAGTTTACCTAGCCGTCTCTTCTTATAAATAAGGACAACCATCCTTTTCTCAATTTGATATTGCTAACGATCTAACGATAATGTCTGCTTCCACCGTAAAATATCTGGGACTTCTAACTGACCAACATTTGTGATGGCATGCACACATAAAAGAATTAATAAGGAATCTGAGATCTACGATATGTTGTTTTAAGTATTTATAATAAATATTAAACAGCTAAAAATTCTATACCACTCACTGGTAGAATCTCAGCTTCGTTATGGCAAAATAACCTGGGGAGGAGCATTAAACTATTATATAGCAAACCTAGAAATTATCCAAAGAAAAATATTAAAAATCATATATAAAAAAGAACCAACTTACCCTTGTGACGGGTTGAGCAAAGAGGCTCAGGTTATGAACATCCGGCAATTATTTCATTTGCATCTACTGCTAAAAGCTCACCCTGCAAAAATGTCGATATAAATAACTGTAATTAAAAATTAAGAAATTATGATAACTTACCTGTTCCAAAAATGCTTAAAACTGCAGGGCAACGTAGGAGCTATTTTTTATCGCCAAGAACATTTAACTCGCTTCACATACTATTAAGCAGGTTGCACACTCAGATACGTATAGGTCTCCGGCATCCAGATGTCTTAGGATGCTTCCATCTGCGAGCCGCGCATTTTCAGAGAATTCCCCACATCGTCCTCTCTTGAGGTATACGACTGCACATTTGTCCAACCCGAACTCCATACCAATTGCCCGCGTGTATTCTTCGACCACACAAACAGCGTTTTGTAGTTCGCACTCTCCAGAGGCATAAAGTTTAAAGTCATCCATATAAAAGAGATAAATGACCTTATGCCTCCAATCGCTGGGTGGTCCACATTGATATCAGCGAGTTTGGCGGAGCCTAACAGACAACGGCAGAAGTAAGATGCAGAAGAGAAGATGACTCAGGGAGTCACCCTGTAAAACTCCTATCCTAAATGCCACCTGCTCTGTCATGGCCTGCTGTGCACCTGATGTTATACTGAAGCGAGCTTTCCAGAGTGGCAGCAGCTGTTTTATGCATCTCACCAGTGGTGTTGGTACCGCAAGACATTCGAGCAAGTGCAACAATAGCTCGTGCGATGTTGTATCAAATGCCTTGCGGTGATCAATCCAGGCCACTGATAGATTCCACTTGTATTGCACAAAATCCTGTGTAATACAGCGGTCTATCCGCAGGCTGTTCTTGCAACCTGCCATGCCCTTCTTGGTACCACGCTGTTCGTGTATTTCCTGGAAGACCGGATCAACAGACCTCAATGTCCTAGCATACAAGATACGTGTAAATATCTTATAGCAGGAGTTGAGGCAAATGATTGGCCTATAATTCTTCGGATCGGTGAGATCCTCCTTTTTGGGGATAAGCACAATACATCCCTCGACGAACCAATCTTGAGCTGCCCCTCTTTAACCATCCTATTGTTTTTTGACTCTAAGAAAGTTATTATATATATTACGAAGAGAATATTGGGCACGTCGCGGATTGCGATGGTATTCCATTTATCAATAACTGTAGACATGTTTCACTCTCCTATGAACTCATCAGTATTGTAGGTTAATGAAAGGGGTAACATTACAATGATATGACCAATATTCTTAAAAATTCTTGTGAAATGGGGCATTGCTTACAGATTGAAAAGAATAGTTCAGATGTGTATGTATTACGGGTTGCAGCACATTTGGCGCTAAAAACTGACTAAGCAGTTATATTTGTAAATATATATGGCATGCTAGTGTCCATTGACTATAAGGAAGCTGTCGAACTTATACAGATTGGTGTATTTATATCCGGCACGAGGGCTATGCCAGAGAATGCGATAGAGGCGTACTGCCGTCATATACATTACTCCTTTCTTAATATTGCCAGTGTACCTGCTCGATGTACACCAACTGGTATATAGAGTACTACCACCAAACGTATTACGAAGCCTGTAATACCGATGAGTTCAAAGGAGAACGAAACGTGTCTACTGCTATTGGTAAATACCACATGCCAATATTCTCTTCGTAATATATGCTGTCTATGATATACTAAATACACTACTATTTTAAATTAAGAAATACTGCTGTGTTTTTTCATACAAGTAACAATTTAAGAAGGAAAAATGATTTATTTTTCCGTAAAACAAATATAACAAGATTAATGATGTACAGCAATAAACTATTTTGATATGCATAGTATATTCAAGAACACCCGAGAAATTCCCAACGAGATGCAGATCGTGATTAAATTTGAGGAATGGGGTTATGAGAAATTGTGTGGAAATAAACAAACAAAAGCTTTTCGCTGTTATGCCAGTTAGAAAAATTTATTCAGGAGTTAGAAACTCACAATGTGAAGTAAAGTATTATGGAATAATGTTAAAGAGGAATATAAGAGAAAATGTAATTAATAAAAACTTTATATTTATATAACAGACAAGACAACTTTCATAACTTCTGTAGTGTTTAATAGGAAAAATATACATTACTGTAGATTAGTTTGGTAAAGATAATTTTAGGGCACGCTAGTTCTCCCTTTATATATTTTTATGTAATACAAGATGACTGAATATTGTGATAATATGAAACATCTCTAACATTAGAAAACTTGCATCAAAGTCAATTATCTAGCTTTCAATTCAAATTGAAATGTACAAAACGTTACTCAAATTCTGTTACATCTCACATGCACATGGCAAGTGTTGATACACTTATGGAAAATTTCCAGAATTTTAGAAATTTACCTCTAAGATTATAGGAGGGTATTAAAAAAATCTTAAACAAACTTAAAATATAAATCGTTAGTAGAAAAATGCAGAGTGATTCGCCAACCTTTTTACAAATTTTGGCAATAGAAAGCAGATGTGATTTAATGAAAAAAATGTCATATAAACAAAGATCAGATTTTCTTTTATTCACAAGTTATAGTGATCTAAAAATTTTTAAAGTACGATACGATGGCCACTCAGATCCCCTGATCTAAATCCTTGCGATTTTTATTTATGGGGCACTTGACGCAACTTGTGTATGAAGTGAAAATATCTGATCGTAATCAATTAACGTAGAAGATTAAAGATGGAGCCAATTGTATTAGAAATAATGTGCAAGAAAGTTTGTTTCATAGTTGCCAGATGTATTCAGGTGGGCAGACTACATTTTGAATATTTATTGTAATTTTGTAGTTTGCGTTCTGTATAGTGATAAAAATTAATTGTTTATTATTAAATTATGGATATCATATTTTCAGTCTTTAAAAATTTTAAAACCTGTTACTTGTGAACAAATGAAAATCTGACCTATGTTTATATGACATTTTTTTCATGAAATTTAGTTAAGGTTGATGCTTAAGCCTAGTGCCTTCTGGCGAATATCACACTTGTATAAGTTAGAATGTTGATAAATGGGCCTTGTGGTTTCTGGCGTATATCATATTAAATGTCTATAATCATATTTTGATCAAGATTTATAATATTTTGCTTGTCAGAAGCTGGAGTCGCCTGCGACTCCTGTCCCTGAAACGTACATGGTAGTCAGGATGAAACTGAGTCCTAATATTAAGCTAAGAATATCCCAATGTTAGGCTGGCCGTGTTAGCACCAAGCGTACCGCAATATTACATGTTCAAGTGGTAATTCAGTAATAGAGTGCTCTGATTAACATACAGCGTGTCTCAAAACCTTTTGCAAATTGGGCGTGACTATAGTAACAGAAGGTTATCTCTTGTAATAAGTGGGTCATTGTGCAAAAAAAATACAGTCTAAGTTAGGCCCCTTCTCTAGCCAATAATGCGTGTCTAAGGCGTGTCACGTCTGCCCTTACGGCAGACCGAGAAGCTGGTGGCGGGGCGAGGCTAGTTAATATGTTATTCACGTGCACACGTGACTCACTGATAAGGCTGGTTGGTTGGGCTGCGTAGGAATCTACACATATGTATAAAGTACATATTGCAGAAGCTCTTGAGACACGGTGTATGTATATTATATCGCACGTCAGAATAACCACGAACCTTGTTCGGTATGGTCATTATTATTTTATCTTTGTGTTACATATTTTAATATATAAAAGCCTACAGGCACTAAACCTCCTTTGTTTGAACCCCAATCTATCTTTATAATATTAAAGTTTATTTCAAACTTATTTGCAACATAAAAACGTCGGACTCTTTGACTGTGGTGAGGAGATAAAAGAAACCGATGTTTTTATGTTGCAAATAAGATTGAAATAAACTTTACATATATTTATCCCGGCTTCCTGCCAGAATGCTGGTTGCCAAGCTGGTACATATATTTCAGGTATATAAATAAACGCATACGTATGAATTAATTCAGTTATATGAAAGATCTTTAAAAAATATATAACTGCCGGTTTTAAAAAATTTTCGCTCCCTGGTGATCTGTCACGGCGTAAATATGTTCATGTATATACAACAAAATATCTTACCTTGCAGTTATTTTGACGAGTTCGGTAACATCTAAAATTAATACGAAGAGGACTGAAAGTATTAATGAATGTAACGCTAACACACGCATGTATATGTTTTTAACTAGCATTAACAACAGTAAAAGTGTATTACTAATATGAATGCACCCACTAGAACATTTACCGTCCGCAAGCACTGGTGGTTTCATCCACGTTAGTCCACACGTATTTGTCATTCAGTTCATACTAAATTTTTTGTTTAATACTGTCACATCTCTATAAATACATTTTTTTCATAGTATCGTTTCTGATGGCACCTGAACTTTGAATTCTGCCCACTAATACACTTTTGTCTAAATAGTAGATTATCTGTAATATTACTATTCACACATTGTTTATGACTCTCTGAAGAAATGTGTCTCTTAACCTTTGCTTTGACACTAATTCCTCTGAAGGAATTGAAACAGACATTTTAAAAACTTAACCTCCTTTGTCTTTAATTTTGCACCATTTACGTATCTACGTGTTATTTATATAGACATTTTATAAATACTTCATACTTAGAGCGTATTCAACATGGAGCAGTTGGCGTAAACGTGATAGCCAAGGCGGATCCACTTATATCTCTCTATGCATTCGCACTGCTACTGTACACTCGACAATAACGAGTATCCCCGTCAAGATGACGGTTAGTAAGTAGATGTTTTTTATAGCTGCAAGCCGTCCAATTACCGAATAAAAACCTTTAATTTGTTTTCCCATTTTATAAAGAAGACAAATTTATTACATAGTACATGTGAATATATTATTATTTCATATTGTTTGAAAATGTTTCATTAGGTGTTTACAATATAATATTATATATACGTTAAGTCGTATCTGGAATTTATCGCTACCTCCCGATCTCTAATCATAATCTCTAACCACTACAACGACATCCCAAATATATGTATTAATCTTGCGCCGATTTACCAAGCATTCACTGTAGATTTTAATCAAAGTTTGTCAACTGATTGTTCTTTTCAAAACGTAGTGTTTATTGTGTAAAGTTTGGCAGAAATCCCTAGAGGTAAATACTTCCATTGACATACACAATTAAAATACCTATGCTTAGATATCGTAATCACTAACTTCATTACTGTCTATGATTGAATTTTATATGTTTACGTAGTCCCACGAAAAAGTTCCACTAGGTTCAGCGCTCCTTTTTTTAGTATCTTATTTATTCATTGGTAACGATATGCAAAAAGTTGTCCCGGATTCGTACGTCCTTAAGGAGATATTTGTTATGGTGCTGAGTAAATAGAAATAAACGTATCCACACAATCTGACGTGAAAGAAAAATATAATTATCGTTAATACTAAAGTATTGATGCAAAACAATTATCTTATTAAATCGATCACTTATTCTTTAATAAAAAATATAACCAGAAAAGATTACGTAGCATATATTAAATATAGCAAAATGAATAATAGAAAAATTTTTAGACCATTTTATTAATAGTTGGGATGTGTTTTGTTGGGTAAGGGTCCTTATTTTGAGAAAAACTACTTCATTAATTTGTCGACATTTTGGTAAATTTTATTACCATCCTCAGGGTACTACAAGTTATGAAGTTATGATGTATGTATAAAAATATAAAAAATGTAAATTAAAAATTATGTATATAAGATGTGAAACAAACAATAAGAAAAAATAAATAATAGGATATATGCACCTACATACATCACAATACACATGCACATACATATAAACAGCTATTAAAAATAACAACATATTAACAATAATTAAAAATATTTAAATATACTTTTTTAGGGCATCCCAAAATCTAATTTTAACAACATAATATAACACTTTGTAAAATTAACTACCCGTATATATGTAGTGATAATATCTTGATATATGACAATACTTACATTAATTATGAGTTTTTCATGGTCACCATAAAAATAAACAGATAAAATTACTGCATATCGAGAAGTATTTTACGCTTATGTATTTATATAACATATATATCATAATAGGTTACAAACATAAGAACTTTAGTGTCTATTGGTAATGACACGAACGAGGTTCTTTCTTAACGCTAAAGTATAAGATCGATATAATGAATTGGTTCCGAAGGTCTTACAAATCCTTCTTGATGTGTGAAAAACAAATAATTAGCCAGGAAAATTAAAAATATAAAAAAATTTATTAATAAAATTACAGTTAAGCAAACAACTACAAAAAAATTCTTACAATATAATAAATATGAAATGTTGTCTAGGGTTCAAAGTACTAAGATTATCTATAAAATTACTAATAAGTTTACGGATGCAATAGAATTTAATGAGAAAAATGGTTGATAGCAAAAAGTAGTTTTACAAAATAAAGAATGTGAACTAAGCCAAAAGAATTAATATTGTTACGTGTTTGCTATCCAGACAAACACCTCTACTCGTAGATTCGTTGATTGAAAGTCCAGGTAACACTTATTCACTACTTTATTTACTAATTAACAATTAACAACAATATATTAATTACTGTCTTAACTATAATCACACTTGAACACTTATAAGTCTCTTTCTTATTTCTTCTTTACTCGTTCACGTTCAACTTAAGATGGAATCTCTGCCCACCGTGTGTCTTATTTATACATCCATTCACCCGGTCTAGAGTACTCCAGAATATTCCCGGCCGTTCCCATACAATTCCAATCTCATCTAACCAGTCTACACAGTCCAGTGGCGTAACACTGCCCCCTCCTTAAGCCTGAACGTCCCGATCAGGCAATTCATTGTTCCCTGCATACTTGGCTAGTCTCTCTATATGCACCACCTTCATCTTGGATTTTGGACTTTGCTGAATTCTATATACAACGTCGTTTAGTCTGGTGACAACAGTGTAAGGACCTTCCCAGGGCAGGTGAAGCTTCGGGGACCTGCCTTTCTTTCGTTGTGGGTTATATAGCCAAACCAAATCTCCAGCCTGAAACCGTCCTAAATTTGCCTTAAGATCATAACGAGCCTTCATGCGATCACTTGCTATGGCAATTCGGTCTCGTACCAGCTCATGAATATTCCTTAGCCGTTTACCAACTTCATCGGCGTAGTCATTTATGGAAAGTCGCTCCTCATCTGGTGTGCCAAACACCAAGTCACATGGCAATCTAATCTCACGTCCAAAGATCATGCGAGCCGGCATCTGTTTTGTTGTTTCATGAATGGAGGCCCTGTAGGCCATAAAGAAAAGAGGTAAGTGACGGTCCCAATCCTTCTGATGTTTCTCAACCACTTTGGATAGGTGCTCCTCCATGGTTTTATTATATCTCTCCACCATACCGTCTGATTGTGAATGTAGGGCTGTTGTTCTTGTCTTATGAATTCTCAGTAAAGACACATCTTCTGAAACACCCCTGATTCAAAGTTACTTCCTTGATCCGAATGCAAATCCACATACTAAATTATCTACCAGAGCTTGAGCGACAGTGGTTGCTTCTTGGTTGAGTATTGCATAAGCTTCAGGCCACTTACTGAAATAGTCCATGGCAACTAAGATGTATTTGTTCCCATCATCTGTCACGGGGAATGGACCAGCTACGTTGATCGCAATTCGCTCAAAAGAAGCCCCTACGTTATATTGTTTCATTTGGCCCTTACTTCTTGTCCGTGGCCCATCACTTGCCGCACAAACTTCATATTTGCGGCACCAAGCCTCCACATATTGGCGGCTGTTCACCAAGTAGTCATCTTTTTCTTCCTGTCTTTTTCTTTCTTGTTCTTCCATAATTTTCTTTTGTTCGTCTTTCTCTTCCTGTCGCTTTCTTTCTTGATCTTCCATAATTTTTCTGTTAGTCTTTCTCTTCTTGTCGTATTCTCTCTTGTTCTTCTTTTTCTTCCTGTCTTCTCCTTGTCATCTCTCTTGATCTTCCATAATTTTTCTTAATTCTTCCTGGCGTTCTCTTTTCTGTTCTTCTATTTGTTGCACCAATGCTGCAAGTAAGACTTGTGTTTGTTTCTCCGCCATGCTTCTTGTTGTTGGCATAAACTCACGACACGTAAATCAGTTCAAAATAAAGTTGACTATGTTACAATGTCTATAAAATGTATCTATCACGTCTATTTGAATAATGGAATGTACCAGAAAAATCTCGAAACAGCACTAGAAAGTCTTATTTAGAGTTTATGTTACTCTTCTGTTTCCAAAATTCACTTATATCCACTAATTGTGAAATAGAATGTTAGAGAATTTTCCCAAAATATCACTAATAAGTCTTGTTTTGAGTCTATAACACGTTTCCGTTAACACAGTTTACGTATCTTCTGTGGTTTCCAAATCGAATGTTCTAGAATTGCCACTAAAAGTCACTTATAATCTTGTTTTTAAGTCTACAACACGTTCCCGTAAACACAATTCACGGATCTCCTGTAGTTTTCAAATAAAATGTTCTAGAATTTTCCCGAAATTGCACTAGTAGTCCTTTTTCTCAGTCTACAATACGTTTTTACTATCGGCACTCACGTATTTGCAACTACATCTAAATCGAATGTTCTAGAAACTTCTCGAAAATCCACTTTAATGTCACTATTCAGTCCAAAAATAGTCCTCCAAACACTGTCCAGTAGCTTAATTCTCCTTGTTGTCACCAATTTCTGAGAAGATCACTGTAGAACCTTTTCGAATATTCCAGAAATTTCTCTTCCAATCCACTTCCGACACCAAATTGTTACGTGTTTGCTATCCCCACAAACACCTATACTCGTAGATTCGTTGATTGAAAGTCCAGGTAACACTTACTCACTACTTTATTTACTAATTAACAATGAACAACAATAGATTAATTACTGTCTTAACTATAATCACACTTGAACACTTATAAGTCTCTTTCTTATTTCTTCTTCACTCGTTCAGGTTCAACTTAAGATTGAATCTCGGCCCACCGTATGTCTTATTTATACATCCATTCACACGGTCTAGGGCATTCCAAAATATTCCCGGCCGTTCGTGTACAATTCCAATCTCATCTAACCAGTCTACACAGTCCTGTATCGTAACAATATATATAGAACCACTAGGATAGCTGTAAAGTAAAATATCTTTAATTATAAACTATAAAATACACAGTATAACAAAAAAATGGTAAATGATCTTCAAATAAACAATCTAAAATACTTATCTTAAAATATAGCAGCGCAGGCAACTCCAGGAATCAAAGTATTCTGCTAGAACTAGTTTGACAAAAATCAACTACGGTGAAGACTAGGATTTCCTCGTGATTGTTGCTATAAGTGAATACCATATAAAAGTTTCCAAGACAATAGTTTTATATGAGTCCTATACTAGAGACAAACAGTATAATATAATCGCCAAAAATCAACTACCATTAACTCGCCAAATTTCCAAAATACAATATCCAAGTGTACATTCAAAAAATATAAGTTTTTATACTGTAAAAAAAACTGTAGGTATCAAAATGTAAATTCCAAAACTTACGGTGTCAAAAATGCTCGATGTCAAAAATGCACGATGTCAAAACTTCTAAAATAAATTAAGACCAAAAATTATTTAGAGTTAACCTTCAAACACGTGGTCGTTAATATAGAAATTATAAATTACCACTTGCCCATCCAGCAAATCTGGACGTTTAGTTTGCCAATAAATCCAATTTACAAATCGAAAGTATCAATACTTCTGTATTAATTAACAAATGAAGTAATGGAGAATTTTATCCGAAACTATTTATTTTAGAAACAACCAAAAACCAAATGTGCTTTAACAAAAAGTCTATACCTCGGCAATACCAAATGCTCTTTATTAATTTCATGACAGTAAAGCAGGACTTTTTTCGAAACTCTGGCTATTTAATGCCATCGACGTAACAAAAAAATAATAGGACTCACGTTGTAACCACCAATTGAACAATTAGAACAACTTATTAGATATTTGGAATTTGGACATTTCAAGCGAGTAGTAGTAAGTTCACCAATTCAAGTTGGGAGACAAATATTCTTGTACTAACATTTATGGTGTAATAATCTACATGTTATTTATAAATATTACTTATTTAAAGCGTATTCCAATGACTTCGAAGTCATTGCTTTATTCATTTCCAACATAGGGCAGTGGGCGTAAACACGCGATCCGCCTATATGTATCTATGAATTGTTATTGGAGGCTCGACAATAACGAGCCCCATTTTACAGTAGGTAGTTGTTTTTATAGCTGCAAATCGTCCAATTAACTGATAAGAACCTTTAATTCTTTGTTCCCATTTTTATAGAGAAAAAAGATTTATTGCATCGTACGTAAGAATATTTATTGTTACGGATTTGCTATCTACACAAACACCTTAACCTGTAGATTCGTTGATTAAAAGTTCCAGTAACATTTACCCACTATTTTATTAAGTAATTAATAATAATAACTTAAAGAATGACAACTATAATCATAATTAAACACTTATAAATCACTACTTTAGTCTCTATAATTTATTTCGTCTTCCCTCGTACATTTCCAAATTAGCACTGAACTCCCGAACCCATTGTGTGCCTTATTCATCCGTATGTGATCTAGAACTTTCCTAAACATTCTCGGCTCCTTGTTTAACTGTTCTAGTTCCGTGTTTATAAATCCGGATTCATTTTTCTATTTAATTCGTTTTAATACTGGCAGCGTCATCTCGGGACACACCTCAGGACTAGTAGTATACACAGTCTATCCGCATCTATACAATAGCGTAACAATATTTTCTCATTTCGCATTGGAATGTTTCATTAGGAGAGTTGGCAGAAATGTGCGGCGGTACATAGACGTATGCATCATAATAAGAAATTAACCAGTAACAAAAGCAATAAACTGTTACAATTTATAACAATGTATGCGCAACTAGCTTAATATACTAGCTTGGTTATCACAAACTGGAGAAGATCTGTAAAAACTTTGCACTGTGGTGAAAAAATCTGCTTATATTTTGAGAACGACCCTTCGATATCTATTAATGTGATACAGGCATACATAAAATAGTATTTGAACGCACTTAACGGATCTGGAGTTGCACCATCAGTACCACCACAAATTTATCTTAATCTGGTAAATGCGGTATCTTGCTTTAACACACTTTTCTTTAATGGGCTCATTTTTTGCGTCACCTACAGAGTGTAGCAGTAGATTCACTTCATCCACGGTTTGCAGTGACTCCGCTAACGACAGCGCCCTGTTTTGTAAGTTTTGTATGACGTCATGTAGTCTTTTATAGTTCTTGTGAATAGTTTTTAAAGCTGTTTCAACGAAAAAAGCCTCGAATTTTGTATGGCTCTCCTTAATAGCTGCAGCCTCGTCAGGATTGATTTGTAGTAACACAGTTTTTATTTGTTGTAAATATTCAGTATAATAAAAAGCAGCCTTCAACCATGTTTTCCAACGTGTAAGAATCGGCTGTGGTGGTTCGGAAATACCGGGACACTTGCTGTAAAATGCGCGAAGACGTTTAGAAGATTTAAGGAACACTTTTTTTTGTACTTGCTATTAATGCATCTACCTCTGGAAAACCTTGTCGAATATACAAGATGTAAAGCATGTACTTTACACGTAAGATGTACCAACCTACAACCGTATTCTTGAAGAGAACGATCTATTAAAGTCATTGTCAACACTTGACTTGTTGACAGATCAAATTTCTCTAACGTCTCCAGCACCACCAGCGTAATTATTTTGCCAGTACACTTAATTAGTCTTTTTGCTAGCTAGTAATAGTGGAAATGTCGATTTAATAGGGTCCACTACACGTACTATAATTAGTGTTGGGCGGTATCGAATAAATATATGGTTAATTCGATACTAAAATGTATCGGATAAAATTATCGAATACATTTTCTTATCGAATAGAAGAAAGTATGGAAATAATGTGTCAGTATAATTCTAAATCTGTGAATCATAACAAATTATTTGGTTATCGAAATTTTGTTTCAATGGAATAAAAGCGAAATGAATGAAATGTGATATTAATACAATTGTTACGTTACCAATCCATTGCGCACATCGACTTAATGCAGACCAGGGTCAAACCAGGCTTTGCTTGTGTGCGTGCTTATTTTCATTTTCGTATTTTCGTTTTGTTGAGTTTGAAGGTAATAAATGAATGATATTGCGGTTATCATTTATACTTAGATTTGTTAGTGTATAGATATATGTGTATTATTTGATTTATGAATTTACATAGTTTACACACACATTTGCAATTGCAACGTAGCTTACTGCGTTCCGTATTCAATTTATATAGAGATTATGTGAGGTACAATTTAAATAAATAAATATACGTATGCTTATGACGAATAAAAAATACATATTTTAAATATATGAACATACCTAAAAGTTCCCACTGAAATTGAATTAATTAATTTAAAATAAATTAATAACTCACTCGCTTAGACCAATTATTTTAAATAGATATTCCTATTCAGTATTCATAATCATAACTTCATACAACGCAAGAGAAAGTATCGGTATCAGTCGATCAATCGATATTCTAAACTATAACACAAAAAATAATGAAAACTTTTATCGAATATTCATTCGATACTTTATTCAGGTGTCGATATTTATATCGATACAAAAAAGTATCGACACTGCCCATCACTAACTATAACATTTACAATAGAATTTTTTTACGATCTGTTGTTTCGACAACATATAACCACAGCCGTGTATTTTTTTAATACACATTTGATCATATTTACAATGTGCATACAGTTGGTACATAGTTACTCAACGTTGCGCGACTTGTTAACGTCACCTGGGGATTGTATTTATTCCAGAACTCCCGAAATGGTTATTTATCGAGTATGTGCAGCAGAACATCACAGGCAATCAGCATTAACAATTAATCGAACACAAATTGTGTTTTCAAAGGCCCGCCATTTTTTTTAGTTTTATGCTGTACGTGACGTCTACAATCATATTTATCTCAGCATATCAGGTCTGTCTCGCATCCCTTACAAATTATTATAGCACCATTATAGAATAAATCCGGGAATTCACTGATACATTTATTCACTTTGTCAGCGAATGGCCGTTTTTACCTTTGCACATGTTTGACATATTTTATTATTAAATTAATATCAACAATAGAATACAACAAATAAAATTATCAACAGTACAACAACATAAAATACAACGGAGAGGAATAAATTCTAGACTAGCCTCGCGGCTCGCTTCGATTTGTCCGCCAGCCGGTCATTGCCTCACCAGATATCTCTCTACTTACTGTTGCACCACTGAATAGCCGCACGACTCTATTCATTTAGTGTTTACAAGGTAATATATCTACGTAAAAGCCGTCTCTGGAATTTATCGCTACCTCTCGATATCTGCTTTTAATTTTAATGGGATAAACTAATATCAGAAATAGTTAATGGAATTTCAATGACATGTTCCATGTACATTTCTTTTATACTAACATACATACAATATTTTAAAAGAAGTAGGTCATAATATAATCTGTAAAATTGAAAAAAATTTCAAACATGTTAGTTAAAAAGATTAGACCAAATTAATTTATCGGTCGGTGAGGTAAATGCATTCCTCTTCAATTTATTTTGTAGGTATGTAAGGATAGAAGCCATTATTAATAAACTAAAGGACTCTTTCCAATATTGTAGTTTCACACATTATTAGATTATTCATCTATGTCGAAAATTTTTCGATTTATTATTAACATTTAAAACATGTTGTAGCTCATCCTATACAATATGCATCCATTAATCATATTTTGTGAGTTGGTATTTTAATCTATAATTTTGATAAATTACAATGCTTCTCTGAAACGACACCCCCCTTCTTAATTGAAAATAGATAAAAATGATTTTAAAAAATGATCGCATCAACGTTCTAAGTTGCTAAAAGTATCGTTAACTACTTGTAATAGAGGCCAGTGTTTCCGAACTGGCTTTAATGTAGCTTTTTCGATTCATATTTTATCTGATCATGACTGATATCGTACTTTCCAACTTAAGCCTCTCATCACATTACGATTATAGAATTATTCTTCAAAAAATCTGCCGAAATGTGTTTCTATATACAGTGTGTGTCATTTGAGAAGGCACCACTTCAATGTTTCTGTAATTATTAATCGAATCGAAGTGTTTTTCTTTACAACATAGATCTTCTGAAAATGTGTTATAGAAATATCTCAAATTGGTAGAGAGCGAAGATACAGAAAAAGTGGTAATTTTTTTATCAATAAAATTTATTTATTAAAGTTGTTTAGAATCACCTCAAATACTCAAAACCAAATTTTGGGTACATATGCAAAGTGTTTACTACAGATGCTCAAAATACAAAAATTTTATTTAATTTTTTTTTAAATCTCACTTTTACTGGTGGCTTTGTCTATAATTAAGTCCTAAGGTCAAGAATTTTTTTATCTGAATATACAGAGCTTTCTAAAAAAATGCCGTCTTAGTGGTCCAATTTTAACAATAATTATATTATTTAGATATTTTTTTTAAATGAAATGCAATGTATATCAGAACATTTGTTGAAACCTCTTTGTGGCCTCCTTTCACTCTTATATTATTATTAACTTTGTCCCAACCACTTGGATGTAATGATTTTTTTTTTTTGTTGAAATTATACCATTTACACGTGTATATTAAAAATATCACTACAATCAGAACTATCTATTTTAAGAAAAAATATGTTGTTACCAGTTATGAAACATCTATGTGATGACACTCAGCCATTTTCACTTAATAGAAGTATACAGGGTGGCCAAAAAGGATTTTTTAAATTTACAACTTTTTGACCTGAATTTTCTCAATTTTTTCAAATAGAACACCCTATATATTTTTGGACGATGTGATGTAGGATTGAAAAACGAACATTTTTTATAGGTACATTCCTATGGCTATTTGTGACCATTTTCTATTTATTGAACAATAACTTGCAAAATTCAGCAATAAAAATTAAAAATAATTTTTATTTTGTAATTCAGTAGAAGATATTAAACAAAGCGAGAAAATCTTAGAGAAATACATAGTTTTTTCGTATCTATTAAAGTAACAGAATTTTAAAGATTCTCAAGATGGCAAATAATAATTGAATATATTTAAGTTTAAGCAAATGTTTGCCATTTTATCAATTTAAAACCTAAATAATTAATATTTACAGAAAAATTGTTACAAATTGAGAGCTGTAAATGTGTGTGATATTGTATTTGTTTTTTGAAATAATAAGACTGCTTCTTTGAATTAAATTAGAGTTTTATGAGTATACGTTATGAAATCTGCCACCTTAAGGCAGGTAATGTTCATTTATCTCAGTTTTTATAAATGTGCCCCCCTGTTGAAAGTTTCATGACCGCCATTAGTATTAAGTTTTAGGATTGATATGCATCATCTAAAAAGGTTCGAAAAATTTTTAAAATAACTAAGTTATGCAGAAATATATTTGCTACATATTCATGTGTATTATAAAATACATATTCAAGCCAAATCTTTTAATCCCCCAAATAACCGCTCTCTCTACCTATTTCAGATAAAATGTTATACAAATTCATTTTCTTTTAGGCAATTTGATTATAACAAAATCACAATTTATTTCTCAGTGGTTGATTTTCTCCCGTAAATTCACTGCTTTCATGCAAGCGAAAATTCGTTCGTTTTATCCTCTGCAGTAACACATTATAACCGTAAATTAAATTGTAATCAAATCCGTATTTAACGTATTTTTTCAAAAACTTCTAAAGGAGTTAAATTTTAAATTAAACGTAAGCTTAATTTTCTTTAGAGATACATAGATATACTTAATTCAGATTATATACAGGGTGTCTCACCAGGAACTGCTTCGATCGATATAGGGAAAAGTACACAGCATAAAACTTTAAAAATCTGGTGAACTACTAACGACAGTATGGCCAATCCAACTAAAACAATTACAAGCATCTGACACTTCCTGTTATGCCGGAAGTCGATACCAACTTGCTTATTATAAATAGAACACCCTATATATTTTAGGGTTTTAGAAAAGAGAATAAAATTCTCAGTCAAAAATATGTAGAATACCATATGCCTAAACCCAGCCGTTTCAAAGATATTTACATATTAAAAAAAATTTTAACAGGTGTAATGGTTTACAGTAACCTTTATAACTTTCTTCGTGTAAAAGATACTCATTTGCTTTTTGGAATGCAGAAAGACCATAAGGTGATCTACGCTCTAAAGTTTAAAGAAATTCAATAATAGTATACCAACTGTTCCATTTTTGACGTTACATTTTGTAAATTTCAAACCGCGGAAACTTGCTTAAGTTAAATGGAACACCCTATATTTTTTTACATCAAGTTATGTGTAATTAACTTTCTTTTTTTGACATTGTGGGGGTTTAAGTTACAACTTTTTGAAATATTTGCGATTTTCTTAGAAATTCAAGGATTTTTAGTAAAAATTTTATCAAATTAGCCATGATTAGAAACAATCAGTAACATCAGTCATTCTCTTATGTCAAAAAATACCACCGCATTTAAATTACACCCACGAAGACTTTTTGAATTTGTTTATTATTTATGGAGAATGTGATAAAGTAATATCAAAAACTTGTAGTACATTTGTTACTAGATATCCACAAAAACGGAAAATAACACTATTATGCTCTTTTCGAAAACTGTAAAATATATATAGGATATTCTATTTAAAATAAACAAGTTGGCATCGACTTCCGGTATAACCGGAAGTGCCAGATGCTTGTAATTAATTATTTTAGTTGGATTGACCACAGTGCTATTAGTAATTCCCTAAATTTTCAAAATTTTCTGGTGCGTACTTTTCCCTCTATCGATCGATGCAGTTCCCTGTGAGACACACTGTATATATATATATATATATATATATATATATATATATATATATATATATATATATATATATATATATATATATATATATATATATATATATATATATATATATTTTAGTAAAAATTTTATCAAATTAATTTAACATATAACTACTTTTATTAATACCACCGATTTAATTAACTTTTGAATTTTTATTATTTTAAATTATAAAGTAATATCAAAATTTATAATTTTTAAATCCACAAGAATAAACTCTTTGAAAATAAATATATAAATTATTTAAAACTTATAATTAATTTATTAATTTTAAATTTTATTTCTTCCTTTAATTATAATATATATATATAAAATATAATATATATATATATATATATATATATATATATATATATATACACAGGGTGAGTTTTAAATGCGTAGTTATATTTTAACCCTCAATATATTTCGTCGAGTACAATTGATTGGCACTGTTAAAAAAATTTTTTAAACAAAAAAAAATTTTGAATTTCTGATAATTTTTTCGTCCTCCGGCAATCGACATTTTGATGGTCACTGGATATCTGTGTAAACACCGTTCATAGAAATTACGTAACTCAAGGCAGTGTTGCCACTGTCAGCATCCCGCACAAATCTATTTTAAATTAGTACACATCTGGTAATTTGGTTTCACTTTACTAAAAATGAAACAAAATTGAAAATAATCATTTTATAAAGAAGCATATACTTTAAGGAACGGAAAGGTAGATTGGTTTACTTAACACGTGGATGGCACAGAAACATCAGTTGCGAGTATTGAAATAACGCAGACTTAGGACTACATACCCGACGTCCGTGAAAATAAACAAACTATAATAAAGGGCAAGGAAAAAATGTAGTAAAAATAAACAAACTATAATAAAGGGCAAGGAAAAAATGTAATCTTCATATAAATCTTACTAACGAACTAAAAAATACTTATTTAAAAAAAAAAAACAAAATAAGTTTGTGATTCGAACCCGCGTGCTAGGCGAGTATATTCTCTGTCGTCTAACAAGTTCCTTGCTGACAATTCGTATAATGCGAGGTTATAAGTTGTCTGTCTCACTTTTGAGAGAAACTGATTGGTTCCATGAATCAATCAAACGTCCAAGTCTGGTGGGACAGGACCGTATTAAGATCATTTAATACCACGTGGAGATATGAGCTTTACCTGCCAGGAAGTGGTTGGGGTCTTGGTTTGGGTGACGCTATGTTAGTAAAATTAACAATAAATTCTGAAAACAAAAACTTAAACTCCTTAATAAATAAATTAAACTATAAAAAATTCTAATACTTACTGAAATAAATAATAAAAAAATTGGCATTCTGCACGTACCTAATTGAAATAAAATAATCTCTTCTATAAATAATCCACATACCCTGGTACACAGCAAAAATAAATCACTAATAATAATCAATAATTAAAAACACAGGACTAAAACACACACTAATAACTATTAAATAATATTACAGTTTCCGAGAATAACACTAATCACTAATAAAAATATCACACTTACAATGTCACAACTTTACTCGTTGCAATCTTCCCACAGATGAAACATTAATTGTTACAGTGGCGGTTGGTGGATTTAGGTTATATCATATCTCAGTATTGGAGCATGGAACCCAAGTAATATTTTAAGGCACGACTACCAGTTACTGAACGAAGAAGTTTTGCAAAAAAAATTGAAAAAAAATAGAAAAAAGTTACAAAAATGCGCTGCCGATCCAGATTATTTCTAGACCATTAGTAAAATATTTGGAAACTATTTTTTTCGTAATCAGAAGGAAAATTTATCACCCCGTTTTTTTTTTGTTTTCGAAAATTTTGATTTTTTTGTAAAGTTATGACAATTTGAAATTTACACAATGAAGAATTTAAATATTAAAATGTCATAACTTTACAAAAAATCACAATTTTCGAAAACCAAAAAACCGGGGTGATAAATTTTCCCTTCTGATTAGGAAAAAAAATAGTTTGCAAATATTTTACTAATGGTCTAGAAGTTATCTGGATCGGCAGAGTATTTTTGTAACCTTTTCTCAATTTTTATTTAATTTTTTTTTTGCAAAACTTTTTCATTCAGTACTGGTAGTCGTGCCTTAAAATAATGTTTGGATTCTATGCTCCAATATTGAGATATGGTTTAGCCTAAATCCACCAGCTGCCACTGAATTGTTATCACTGCACTTGTAAACACGAACTACGATTACAACTGATACAATTTAGAGGTTAGCATCAGTAACAGTTTTGTTTTAGTTTTCAGCATTATTTTAATTATATAGTATTCTTCTGGGTATTTTTTGTCATTACAATGCCATAAAACGGTTTTATGTATACAACATAATAATATATTAATATAATTATATTGTAGAGGTACAACAAGAACAAAACATTTTGACTCCTAATTTCTTTGCAAGAACTAAAAAATAAGGTATTTAAGAAAGTTTTAGCTTTATATTTATTTTTTTTATTTAACTAGATGTAATCTTTTGTATCTCAAATTAAAGATGCTTTTTTGTAGTTTTTTTTGGGTATATTTCTTTAAATAACACAATAAAGAACATCCAGACTATTTAAATATTTTTATTAAAACCATATACATTTTTTATTTTGGCTTCTAAAATATAATTCAAATAAAAAAATTAGTATTGAAAATAAAGTGATTTTATTGAAAAAAAAACAACAATTTTTATATTAGCTAACCTATGCATTGTGTATTTTAAATAATAGATAGTACTCTATAAACCTATGTAACAATATAATTAAAAAAAACAAAGTTTATTTAGGTTTTTAAATAAGTTTTAACATGATTCTGGCTAATTTTGTAAGTAGGAATATACAACAATAATTGATTTTCTTCAATAATATTGTTATACTTTCGATACAAAACAACAATCCTATTACCCCCATTTTTCTTACACTCTCACAAACAGGTTTGCCAATCGCTGATTCCAAAGATTTTAAATAGTCTGCTGTTTCTGACAAAAATTTATTAAAACCCTCAAAATATTGTTTGTTAACAGGCTGTTTGTAACCATACTGATACATATTTCTGGAATTCAAGATGTCAAATAAGTTATTGATACATCTAATAAATTTTACTGTAGCTTCACAATCTTTAAACTGCTCTAATTTTAAAGTTTCGTTTAAAAACTCCAAAGCATGTGCTACAGAAGTACTAAATAGTTGGGTGGCTAATTTAACTTTCATTTTTTTGTTTTTAAAGAATATATGTGATTTTCTCAATTTATTAGCTAAATGAACACCCTCTTCATCTTTCAATTTCATTAATTTTACTAAATATTCCCACTGAATAATATCACCGTTATCATCAATAATATTTTTTTTTTATCTCCTAACAAATTTCTTAACAATTTAATCATATGACAGGGGTAAAAAAAGACTGCAATTCTTCTGCCACAACTGGGATCAACATATGTAGATTGTATATTTTTGGGATCAAAATTACACCCTAACTGTTTGGCCAACGTAACATTGTTCGTAGCTCCATCAAAACATATCAAAACCAACAGTAGCCCCGTTTCATTGACTAACTTTAGACACTGTAGCACTAAATTTTTTTTTTGTTGACCGGTTAAACTATCTATTAAAAAATATCCAAGAGGAAGCTTCCATGACTCATTAATGCAAACTAGCATGAACATGAGTGCATCCTTGGCTACAGGATGACAGTCAGTTTCAGTTTCTACTCCAAAATCTACAAATCCGTAATACTTCGTTCCATCCCACTCCACATGCTGACGAATTGTCATTTCGTCTACAGTTAAGCTGCAAATAAGTTTATAATCTGTATTCTGTCCTTTGATTTTTTAATAGGTCGAAAACTTCTGCTGTAAATCCGGCCTCGCCATTTATATTTTTGTACCACCTCAATATAGTCTGGGTGAGGAAGAGCCGAATTAAAAGTATTACGAACAAAATTGTATGCCTTAACAGAATAATAATGAAGAGTTAATAAACCCTAGTAACATTCAATGTCCGATGGACGTCCACACAAGGTCCTGGTCATCCCGGGACGTCCAGTACATCCAAACGGATGTCATATGGAGATACCAATAGGACGTAAATTTGTTATGTCCACATGTGGATGTCATATGGATATCCCAATAGGACGTAAATTTTGTTATATTTATTTTGGATGTCATATGGACATCCAAATAGGATGTAAACTTTATTTTATCCACTGTGGATGTCATATGGACATCCTAATGGGACGTAAATTTTATTATATCCATTTTGGATGTCATATGGACATCCTAACGGGACGTAACTTTCTTATGTCCATTGTAGTTGCCGTATGGATATCCTGCCGGGATAGAAATTTTATTATGTCCATCGTAGATGTCATATGGACGTCCTGATAGGATGCAAAGTTTATCATGTTTCTTATGGATATCATATGGGCATCCAAAAGGGACGTACATTTATATGTAAATTGTGAATGTTATGTGGATATCCTAATGGGACGTACAATTATTACGTCCTTTGCAAATGTCATATAGACATCCTGATAAGACACAAAATTTATTATGTACATTGTGGATGTCATACAAATACTACATAAAATGGGAGGTTCATTTAGCTGTTCATTATGGATATCATATGAACGACCTTATCGGACGAAATTTTTATTATGTCCTTTGTGGATGTCTTATGGACATCCTAATAGGACGTATATTTACGCCCATCATGGGAGACATACGAACGTCCTGAACAGGCGCAAAATTCGTTATGACCATTGTAGATGTCATATGGATATCCTAATAGGACGTAAATTTATTGTACACTATATGGATGTCGTCAGACACAAAATTTATTATATTCATTGTGGTTCATATAATATCCTCATAGATGTTGTTTATACTATAATTGAAATAAAAAAAACCTGTAATTATATAATTGAGTGTTACGACATGGAAGTCGAATTTTATTTACATTGGAAAATCGTGCTGAACGCATCTCTAGAAGCAATACACGTATGAGCTTACTGAACCGACTCCTATTATTAGCATCACCCAGTTTCCCTCTAACACCTGTTGCATAGTTACAGCGACTGCGCATTGCAATATCTCGAACGCATAACGAACGTTGTGTGGCTTGATTTGGTGTTTTTATTGTGGAAAAACGTCTTTCACTTATTCTTCCTTCATTTATTATTCGGTTTCTGCAAGTTTCTGTGATTATTTTAGTGGTGTGGCAGAGTTGAACTCGTTTTATAAGTAAGTACAGTTTAGTAATTAGATCAGCTGTGATTTAATATGGAATAATTAATAAATGCAGGAGGCCATTTAATTGAGTGTCAAAATTAATTTGTAAAGTATTTTTATATCTAAAATAATGCTCAGGCAAAAACCAAAACTTTCAAGGCATGAATATCGACGTGCTAAACAAGCTGCGGATGTAATAATTAATGAAAAGAAAACTGAAACCTCCGTTAAATTATTTTCAAAATACTATTTTTTTTTATTGCTAAATGTTGACGGTAGTGTTTCAAAAAAGGTAATATCTGTTTGTTATGTGTTATACTGCACAAAACCAATTGACTAGTGTTTACGCATGTAAAAACTTATTAAAAGCCATTATTCCTTCTTGCTACATCAAGTAATAAATAATGTGTAATTGGGAAACTTATGTAATAAATTTTTATAATTTTTAGACTTGAACACAAATAATTCTGGAATTGAAGAAGAGGAACATATTTGCACATGTTGTCCATTACACGAAGACCCAACTAGTATGAATGAATTTAGGTATTATCTATATTGGCGAAAACTGTTTTTTACAGACCTTTTTAAATGAACAATTAAACAAATTACTGTAATGAGCGCAACATTGTCTAACATACAGTCTACATTAGAAAAATTAAAATTACCTAATGAAGTGACATGTAATGCTGAAAGTGTATTATTCACGTTGTTTAACATGCCTTTACAAACAGAGGAAGAACTCGCTAAGTTTGAAGAATATTTCACAGATGAAGACAACATGAAGAATTCCGTTAGTAAATGTATAATTTTGTAGTTAACTTGATTTTCATTAGGATATGAATGTGAAATTATAAATGGGTTTTTATTTTTTTCTATATATAATCCAGACTTATCTCCAGAAAATAATAAAAATGGGTGTAATTTCAGTTTCTCTTTTCGTTTTTAGGTAACTGAATTGTCGAAAATAGGGGTGACACATCCGACGAGTTTATTAAAAGAGTAATTAGGGCTTATATCAAACCAGTTAGCCTCAGAATGCAGCTGGAAAGGGCTAAAAGGGAAAAAGATTGTATGCGAAAAAAATCACCAATCTTCTAATTGGTGAGTATTGTTAAATTATATATAGATTATTCAATAATAAACTCATTACCAGTTGAGATTTAATAATAGCTAGACTTAAAATATTAAGATATTGAAAAAAATCAATTAGTTAATCCAAAACACCCTACAATTATTATATTAACATACTAATATAATTATTTAATTTTTTAGACAGCACATTTCAGAATAAAATGACTTCAAAGTACAGTTTGAAAGATAGAGGAGTCAATTAAAAAATTTCTAAGGAGGGCAAAAGAAATAAGGGCCTTAGCGGAAGAGAAAAGAATGAAGTAGTATGATAACTTGACTTTGTTTTAATTTTAATTAGAAAAATTATTATTTTCTGAATGTTGGAATGTATTTTAATGAGAGTAATTCTGACTATTTTATGTTTACCTGTTTATCATTTATTTGATGTTTATCTGTTTATTGTTTACATATTTAGAGCACTGCAGAGTTATGTAGGTTAAATTTTGTATGAATTATTTTGCACAGTAAATCTATGTTTTATGTTGTATTTTTATACATATTAACGAATATATATCTAACTTACTGATTTCAATTCACAGTTTCTTTTTAACATTTCCATAGTTCTGTAAATTTATGAGTTCCTTTACTTGTACTAGAGCAATAAATGTACTAATATAAATGTGTAACCAAAGTAAACTCTGGAAAATTTGGATATACATATCTTGCAACTCTGTTATGTTTAGAAACAACTATAGTGAATTTTATAATTAACAATTTTGTTCTTTGGGCATTAAATGGATTCAATAAATATGCAATATTCTCGATCATCAAATACGATCATATTTGAGCATTTATCTCTAGGTCACATAATGAATGACGATGAGTATTAAGGTTGGAATTTCACCAAGTATCTGACATAAAATATAAATCGTTTTCAGCTCTTTTTTCTTGATAAAATGAAAATCATTTACATATTTTAAATAATATGTAGGTAAAATTACAAGCCAATCTGTTGCCTACTTTTCCATTTTTAATACCAAATATGAATAAGTGTTTCTTTCGGTATTAATAAAGAAGTAGACTAATCAGTTTTGTCTGTGATTTCGCCCACTGTATCAGCATTTTACTTAAAATAAGCCAATTGTTTTCGTTCTTTGATATCAATAGAAAAAGAAGTAAAAAAACGATTTATACTGGATATCTGGTAAAATTCCAGCCTTAAAGTGGGATGTACATTATGGACGTCCGTTGGGGATGTACAAATCTTGTCTGAGGTTGTCACATTTGGACATCCTTTGGAAGTACATTGAATAAAAAAAAATATCTGTAGGATGTCCTGAGGTTTGCTAAGGACATCCACTGGATATTCATAGGACAGTGTTGTACTTATTAGGGATGTTAAATGGACGGTTCCTGTTGTGCATTATGGACATCCATATATATTTTTCTACTGAAGTCCATATATAGTTTTCTTCGGACGTTATATGGATGTCCTTCTTAGGCATCCAAATAATGTTCCAAGTTGTGACATACGTAATACAATTTTACGTCCTTCGGGTGTCCACGGATATTTGTGTACATCCATAGGACTTCCTATATGTCCCCACATGTACCTCCATTGGATGTCTGTGGGACTAGATGGTGCTACTAGGGAAAAGGCTTTAAGCTGTTCGCCATACTTATGTTTATGGTACATCTGTCTGCAAAAATTCTTCATTAGGTCGTATCTTACACAAAGTTTCTAATGTTTCATCGGTGACTTTGCCACTGAGTCATTTAATCACCTCAGCAAGCCTAGCAACTCTTTTCTTAAAATGGCGAAGACTTGTCCTAAGCCTCTTAATTTTTTTACGAGCTTTAGTCAACTGAGACTTCAGTTTTCGTTTTCGGGGTGTTTCAACCTTAAAAAAATTTACATAATTAATAAACAATATTGGCACTATTATTGATTTTTGATTATAGATTGAATGAAGACTTACTTTACGTAAGATGTTTATTTTTTTTTTTAATTTAACATACTTCTATTACTTACTGAATGCCAATATTAAATAATAAAGGCCCTGGCAATGCTGACTAAACAATTTGAACAACTTATTTAATGTTTTTTAAATAAGTATACTTTATTTTTCAATAAGTTAAAATACTTAGTAATAGTAATCAATAATAAATTTTACTTAGTTAACTTACTTTAGAATGCCCTCGAATAGGAGAACTTGGAGGTGTTTTATTTTCCACAAAACCCAAACTAGTAAATGACCTTTGTGGCAATTCTGTCCTTTCTATGTCCTGATAAAATCCAGTACTTGTTGATGGCCGTGGTTCATTTAACAAAGATATAGCAGCACTCGTCAATGGTTGAGACGAAACAGATGTAGTTTCGGTCAAGCTTTTACTAGTATCCTATAAAAAATAAGATGCATTATACCTACGTGTTATTGTTTATATTGTTTAAATCCTTTTGATATTTTATCTACAGGGTTTTTCTTCATATATTGACACTCCCCCTGTCGAGCCCCCCTGTAGACTTCATTTTAGGAGTTATCGAAAAATATTAAGTTTTATGGATTTTTCTCAATTTTCATAATTTGCAATCAGAAAAAAATAAATGAATATTGCGAATGTAAAATTTCTAATTGAACTATCCCTCTGCTTTATTGAACATCATTCACCTGAATTTAAAAAAAATTTAAAGGCCCTTGGAAAATTTTACATTTTCTATATTGATTTGTTTTTCTGTAAGAAAATCACAAAAAATAAATCCTCGAAAAAATATATTTGAAAATAATAGTATACCTAAATAATACACACCAATTTTTTAATTATATTCTCGAATAAATTTAATAGGTATTTTTTATAAAATAATTTTTCTGCTCATATGGAAACAGTAAATAAACAAAAGTTATGAATAAATACATTATTGTAAAAATAATTTAGGCACAAAATTTTAAATACGTTTCTAATTTTTATAAAATTTTATGTAAGTAAATATTTGAGAACTTCGGAAAAGGTAATTTTTTGGACACTATTAACTTTTTGTTTAATAATTTAAGTAGGTAGGTACTGTATTTTTAATAATAATTATTTTAGTGATCTGAATAAACTAATATTATATATTTCTTTCGAATCTACTTACCGTAATGTCAAAAATAGGTGCTTTGTTTTAAATGGAGTGAAAAAGGTGACTTCTCAAAATCATAAGACTCCTGGGTAAAATGTAAGTGGCATACATTGGAATTCACAAACATATCTTCTTTTTCCAAATTTAAAGATACTCTCCAAGCCTCTCTTCTCTCAGTATCCTTTGGAACACTAAAAATAATACAATCTTAAAGTACCTATTATGTAAAATCGTATAAAACGTGCTACTGTCAACATTAAATATATTCATCCCCTTTGATTAATCCACATTATTGCAATAATTAATAATTATCTTTGCAAATCTCATGGAAATGGGAAATACGGCTCTGTGTCTCCTTAAACAATCGAATATGGCCTCCAAAACAAACATGTTTATTAAGTAACTTACCGAAATAAATGAATAGATGATTTATCCCTCACACAGTTTGCAGTTTTGTGGTAAACACAACTTTTTATAACGCACCTGGGCATTTTTCACGCCATATAGTCACAAAAATAGTCACTGAATCAAAACCTCACTTCCACAACGAACATCGAAATACAATATGGATGCTATCGAACTGTCGAAGATACCGACACACTGCCTGTGATTGGTGGGTGCCAGCAGTGGGAGAATTGGCAGCGTGCGCCGTGAATTATGTTCTATCTCCCCCTTTCATAAATCTATGTTGATATGTAAACAAGCAAATTGTTGTTTCTTTATCGGTCATAGCGGTTTACGAAAATATACCTGGAGAGGCCAACTCACTCTCGCTGTCTTTGTTATTCTTATAGCAATAGAGAAAATAATAATTGGAAATCGTTCAGAGTGAATTTACGTAAACGTCTTTAGCGTCATTGACATTAAGTGTTAGGTAAATCGAGAATAAGTTTAGTTTCGATTTAAGTGCGTGTTGTTCTCTTTGTGCTTGTTTTTATTTCAGTTTTGCGATATTTTAACAGTACCTAAAAGTGCTTTTTGTTATTAGAATAGTTCTCGTCAAAGCTTGGATTTTGTTTACAAATAAAGTTACGTAGTTGTTTTTATTTAGTGATTTTTAGTTACTGATTTGAACTAGATTTTCCATCTTAATTCATAGGAATATGCTTGATGTCTGTAATTTGAATCATAAATTGGTTGGTAATGTAATGTACCTAAAAGATAGGTTAGTGTAACTCGCCCATTGACCTACATATCAGGTCAATGAACCAGCCGAACATATGACTTAGAAAACGATTTATTTATTAATAAATTACAGGATTACTTCAAATTATTATAATCGCAGGGTAAGTAACTACTACTTGTTAAAAAATAATAATTCTTTTATAAACTTTGAAAAAACGAAATCAAAATTGTCAGTAGCATTTTATGTTTACTGTTTATCGGAAAATTTGGTTTTAGTTTACGAAACACTTGAAAGAAAGTTTAATTGATGCAAGAAAAAGGCAAACTTGTACATTTCTTATATTAAAAGGTATTTTAAAATGTTTAAAAATTATTTCAAATGGAGCACTTAATCGCATAAGTAGGTAATTATTTCTTCAAAATTTTGTGCCCGGAACGACCTACTGCTAGGTGGTAAATTGTATATGAAATGCGGCAACACTGCTAAAGGTCAATGCACTATTTCAGATAAAATGAGGAATGTTTCTAGTAATCAGCAGTTCCAAAACAATTTCATCTTATTTTTTTTGAAAGTCGATAACTCAATTTTACGTGGGAATTAAGAGAAAAAAAATGTGTCAGTGGGTTTCTACAGATGTCAAGAATCGGTGGTTTAAATATAACTACGCACTTAAGACTCACCCTGTATATATATATATATATACAGGGTGTTTACAAACTTGGGAATTATTTTTTTGAGGATAAGTACATCTTGATATAATAAATCGTATAGTGCATAAGAAAACCTTAAATATTAGAAAAAAATAACTGACCTTTCTCAACAAAAAAGTGCGAACATGTTGAGAACTGCTGGAATCGAAGTTGAATGACCGTGTGTCAAATACATCATATGGCACAATCACTGTTCGATGTTGCCACATCCTTTAACACACAAAATCTTGTTGCTGTAGAACATTAATTAACTCTTTTTTACATGAAAATGGATATAGTTTATTTCCTCACAGGGCACCATACAATCCGATTAGACGTACGGTTTGCTTAGCGAATGAATGCACACATTCTTAAAGTTGGATTGTCCACTACCAAATTTAAAATGTTTTCCTCAGCGTTCAAAGACATATGAGGACCTCATATCACGTCTTTGACGGGGTCGTAACTGACAAATGTCGTGTGATCGTTGCACAAGAGTTACAAATCATATGGCATTTGGTTCATTCCTATTTGGAAAACGTTCCGCATACAAACAGCCGACGTATTTGACATTTACCGTAAATATTAACATTGACTAGTTCATTATTACTGTTACTAATGAAAAAACACTGTAAAACGGACCAAACGAAGGTTGAAAACAAACACGATTAAATAACAACAACCACAGAATTTTGTGTTTTGTTCTTCATCTTTATTCTGTCAAAAGTTGTCATTTCTCAATCTTTTTTTGAGATTTGACATTTTGTTTTGCTTTGATTTCGTTCCTATCAGGAATTTTTTTTGTTTTATCTTCTATTTTTCAGTTTTTTTTGCGGCACAATAATAGGAAAAGTATATCGAAATTGTGTTTTATGTAAAAACTGAAAACAAAGTCATATCTGGAAGAATATCACGTGACATTTCACAGGTTAGAATTGTTTTATTTTTATATTGTTCAAGCATTATCTGCTAAATCTAACCATCTGCATTAACTATACATTGAAGTAAATATTTAATGAAAAAATTTAATCGTATAGGTTACCCAGTGACGATAGCCAAAATGTATGGGTACAAATACGTATGAGGTTTTTCAAGTACAGACATTATACATACACTATTCATATGTTCAAAACATTTTATAAACGAAGACTACATGGATCCAAAACTCAAAAGTCTGGGAAACCATTACAATCAAGAGCGGGAGCTTTTCCATCTATAGCGGTGTCCAATCCAATCTTGACAATGGAAGTTTTAAGGGCACAAGGTATAGTATTTATTAAGTCAAGATAGCAGTATTTGGAGTCCTGTCAGGTTAAAGAAATTAATGATTTTCATTCTATACAATTCGTCCTTTAAAATAATTTTATATCACGTAGTCTAAAATGTATCGACAACTAAATTGAATAAAGCAGCTTGCCTCAGTTTTTATGTTAACTTATAGTGGAGGGAATTTTACCAATGTTCTTAATACAATAATTTGATCTGTGCTTTTATTTTTAAAGGTATTTTAAAGTAAAATAATTGTGCCCATTAAAATTTTTTAAAATTGGGTCCTTCCTTATAAATATTAAAATATTTTCTTGGTAGATAACAAGATTGTATATGTAATAGTTATAACCACATTTTCAGGTTTTTGGCATGATAATTATAATATCTTGAGTGTCATATATTAAATAAAATTAAATTATCAAAATTTTAATGCCTCGTGTTAAAAGCTAGATAACATTCAACGAAAAACTTTCATTTATAACTTGTATGTATATTACAATATTTAATTTTCTTTTTAGTCATCCCTGCCATGTACATTAGAAGATCTGGTTTCCCAAAAATCAAAGAGTAGAAGACAGGAAGTACTCTCAAGAAATCTGGCAGTTTGCACTGACTCTCCAATTCTATTCTTCTAGAGCTTACGATTACTTTCGTAGACTTGAGAAAATCTGTTACCCTATCTGATAACAAAAGTTCTTGTGCATCTTTAATAGTGACAAGTTAGCATGCTATTATCATAGTTTTTATTAATATGGCTGCTATATTATTAATCTTTTTGTATTGTTTAATTAGGTGCATAAATTCTTGTATGTTCAGTAAATACTGTTTAAATGAATTGTGATCAATTTATCACTGAAGTGCATTGTTTTATTACCCTATTATGAAAAGAATTTTCATTATTGCATTTATAGATTTTTCTTACTTTTGGTTGAACATTTATATGAAATCAGGCACGAAAGTGAGACTTCTGCGAAACTGTTTTCAATTTTCAGCTATATATCATTAATATTTTCGACAACTCCACAAACAGCTGAACTAAAATTTAACACTTATAAGGCTTAATTCATAAAATCTTAAGATTTCATAAATTCAAAGATATGTATGACTATATTGTAAAGTACTGTTTGTGACATAGTTTTCCGGTCATAAAGTACTTCTTTATAATATTAGTAGAATAAAGTAACTTTATTTTACTAGTACTATAAAGAGGTACTTTATGGCTGCAAAACTATGTCATAAACAGTACACAGCATACTTCACTTGTTTCTCATAGAATAGATACAAAATTTATAAAATGAATGTTTCTCCATAATAAGTTAATTTTAGCAGTCGAACATAAAGCTTTACATGCAACTCCTCCATATTATAGCTTTATTGAATTCATCCTTTTTATGGCCTTGGTCACTACATTTAATTCACATATAAACGACTTGCTCAATAAACCCTTATATTATGGACTTATTACATAAACAGCTATTATAATAAATAAAGTTAAACTCAATATGTTATATTTTGTTCTCCAATAAATTCAGAAATATCGAGTAAATAAGGAAATAAAACCTACTCTTAAATATTGTTACCTACATACCAAAAGTTAAAATTAACCTAGTTAGAAATATAGTTTTAAACATTACAAAATTAATAGTTATTGTGGCTGATTAAATAATATTCTTGCACAACTGTTTTCAAGGTAGTTATTTTTCATTTTCAGATTCTTTATTTTTCATGGCAGAATATAACTTTCTTCTGTCCAACTTTCTTATTTCAGTATATTTCTTTATAATCTCAGGCGAAACACTGAAATAATTTATTTAATGAAAATTTTATGGAGTACTTATTTATATAAAAAACTTACCCATAATTATGAATACTTTGATTAAATTTAACTCTCTTCTTATTAGAGCTACTGTCAGTCTCGTCACTAATTAATTTTGCTAAAAATAAGTACATAAATTAACAATACATATATCTTATTATATTTAAGCAATATCTTACACCAAACATCTTTTTAATTTCAATCTTATTCATAATCGAAGAGTGTCATGAAGATGTCTGTGTAGAACTAAAAGAGGACGATTGTGTCGTTAGTGAAATGACATCAATAACAGTACACTTGTAGCCTTATTTTTCCTTTGTTCACTTGTAGATGGAACATACATATTTTGGTCCATACAAATTTCTGTCGCAGTTTCCTTTGTGAGTTGCAAATTTTGCACTGCATCAGCCTTCAGGAAAACTTTATGTCTCAGTTTCATAAAATCACCTTTGAATTGTTTGGAGCAAATAAATTTATTCTCTGACCACTGCCTCTGCTCGCTTTCCCCAAGAACTTCCGATCACTTCTCCAACATCTCTCCATTAGGAAATCTAAAACACGTAATTTGTAGAATTGAAAAAAAATAACAGATCAAAACTAACATACCTCTGAAAAGTGATCCCTTTACATTTAAAATGTTTTACCTTAGAACATTATTTCACTGCATAAGACGTTGTTTACAAATGTTTTTTATAAAAGTACCAAATACAATTTGCACTTAATAAAAAAATATATTATTTTCACTACACAAAAAAAAATATAAAAATTTATAAAAAAAAAATTCTAAAAACAAAAAATGATGGACATTTCTAGTGGAAATGGCGTCGCCAATGATGCCACGAGATTTTTCGATGCGCAAACGTCCAATCTCCCTAAGCGTAAGTGTAGAGACTCAGGGACGGACTCGCCCAGCCGGCAGGTCGGCAATTACCGACGGGGCCAAACACTTCTGGGAGGTCAAACTGCAAACTGAAACAATGTATTTTTCCTTTTCCTTTGTAGGAAATTATTTTCCATTAACAAAGTCAAAAATATTTGTCTGGCCACCGGACGCCAGCTAGTACAAGTGGTTTACTCTTTATTAGTGTAACCAGCGATTCGCAAGAAGCTGAAAGATGTAAAATTGGCACTAGTAGCGTCATCCATCCCATATTTCTGTTTGACATTTAGATTGCTAAATATTACTAATTACCAAATATTGCGAACTGTGAAAATTACCCTATTAATATTAATTTTGATTTGAAATAAGATATTTTATGGTTTATATTTGACTCTTATTTTTTCATTCTTTCTACCATTAAAAGTTTGACGTAATAAAATTGTTGACGTTATATTATGTTTATACTGTTCATTGGTTTCCAAGTGAATAAACGCTTGTTTTACTCCCTGTTTTGAGTAGTAAAATGCTGTTTTATTCCCGTTCATGCAAAAATACTATAAGTAAGTACTTATAGATAATTAATTATTTAATTATGAAGTAAGTTTATAATTATGTTATTGTGCATTATTAAAATTTGAAAGGTACCAAATAAGGAATGAGATGAGGTTATAGGTTAAGAAAATAGTGTATTGTTTTAGCTCTAAGATACATTATTTGTGTTATATTTCTTGTACCCTGTACTTACAATATACAAATCCAACTATTTTTTATTTTTGAATTGTTCCTTTCGATATTTACTTTTATGTTCGAATTTATCATTTATCTAGTAATAAACAATAACGAAGAACATTAATTTTTATTGTGTTTATTTTAGGTATATGATTTCTTTATATCCTGAAAACGATTGATCTTTCTTGGTGGGGGGGGTAGGCCGTAGGGGACAAATTACAACTATTGCCTATGGGGCCGAATGAGGTCAGTTCGACCCTGTGTAGAGTTTACAAATGGTGATTGATCGTTGTTTGTAATTTAATGATATTACAGGTCCCTAGACTATAGGTTTGCTTGCACACCTGAGGTAGTGAATTTCGTGATCTCTGTTTGTCAAATGTCAAATGGAAATTTTTAAGATGTGTAAAAAATTTACCACAACGTATTTCTTTTTTTTTGTGCATAGAGAAACTAAAAATAAAATCTTTGTGTGTTTGTATGTGAAGTGAATATGCATCGAAACTCCCGTCAGCTGTAATATCGAATAAGCACAAACGTCGTTTACTTAACAGAACGTGTTTTAAGTGTATAACGCAGTTTTAAAAACTAATATTAATGGTTACTGAACAACAAGATTAGTTTTAAAACAAATCTTATTGTTTTATTTCGTTAATTTTGTGTTCTCAAAATAGAGACGTTTGTATTTTATGGAATTGTCTCGTGATATGGAAAAAGTGTCATATTGGTTTAGATCCATCAGCCGAAACCCGGTTTAGATGCTTTTATACTTTCAAAAAGAAGACTTCACTACACATGGTGATGCATTTCCAAATATCACACATGGAAATATTGTTAATTATTTAGTTTTTGAGTGTAGTGCCTACACAAAGAAAGAATTATGTGAATTATGTTTGTGGTTGGGTTTGATGCATTTCCAAATATTACACTTGGAAATATTGTTAATTATTTAGTTTTTGAATGTAGTGCCCTACACAAAGAAGGAATTATGTGCATTTGTGGTTGGGGAAGGAAGTCTTTTAAGGAATTTTCTGCAAGAGAAGTTTTTTGCAAAGGTAAAAATAAGTTCAATTATCAGGGATTTCTTCACTATAATTTATTATAATAGATTAGGTATATTTCCATTTTTAAATTGTACAATGCTCACAAAAATGTAAATATTTTGAATTCTCCATTTTATATTTGTACGAGTATTTCCATAAAAACACAGATATTATGAAAAATAACAAATTTAATAATGTAAAAAAATGTAAATCAATCAATCAATAGTGAGAAAAATGTTTTAAGCTGTAGTTAGATTCTTTAAAACAATTCAACCCATGGGTTATGTTGTACTTTTCTGGCTGTTACAAGACGTTTAATTTTCGAGTAAAATATTTAATTTAAAAAAATGAGTACATTTTGATCGGTAGCATAGTTAGATGTTATTTATCTAATTCTATTGGAACAAGAAAAAAATTGTCGCTAAATAATGGGCGTTGAGATAAAATTTGGCAACACTGCCATAACCATAGACATTATTATATGTCTATGGCCATAACTTTCGCATACAGCTAGCTTCGTCAGCGGTTCTCAAACAATTTCATGTATTATTTAAAATATTTTTTTTGCCACTTCTGAGGAACTTTTACTAAGGTAAATTTTTAGCAATCGACTTCTTTTACCAAGTACTACCTCCCATTAAAAATATATTCCCAAGTTCGTAAACACCCTGTATATATATATATATATATATATATATATATATATATATATATATATATATATATATATATATATATATATATATATATATATATATATATATATATATATATATATATATATATATATATATATACCGGGTGTAATAGGATCATGGTACACCTCCCTTTTCTTCTTTAGTTTTGAAGATAATTGATTGAAATTTGGGATATCCTATATACATAATAAGCGGCACTTTTTGAAATACAAGTGATTTTTTTTATTTCCGGTTTCGCCGGAAGTGACAATAACTTTCGATTTTTAAATAAAAACATCCTATGTATTATTACATTTTTAAATTCTGCATAATTTTCTGAATCCAATGATACCAAATAAGTGACATTTCAAATATCAATATTTCTTATAATATAATTTTTAGTTTTTTATTCAAGTGTGCCATGAGGGTTCCAATTTATTCTAAATGACCCGTGTAAAGCTAGAAAAATCGAAATCCAGTCAAAAATACTAAATCACGTCATTTATGAGCAAATAAAATTCATCAAAATGGTTTTTGGGGAAAAACTCAATTTTTTTCAAATGGAACCATATTAGTACCGTGGTACCATTTATTAGTACTATTAATAAGGAATTTAATCATATGTCGTATTAAAAAGTGCGATAAATATAAACAATATTACAGCTAAAAGAAAATAAGAAAATACAACTTTGTTCTTATTACCCTGTTATACATAAAATGGCTTTGGAATACAAAAAATGAACACAAAATATTACAACGGTTGTTCAAACTGCTGTCTATTAACGTCAATACACTTCTAAACTCACATAGCTGTTTCTTGAAGAACGTTCGCCAATTGCTGGGCTGTTATGCTATTAATTGCGCGTCTTACACGTAGCTCCAGGTCTTCACGGATTGTAACGACGGTTGCACACACAATATTTTTTAAATTACCCCAAACAAAGAAATCAGGGGTGTTAAATCAGGTGACCTTGGAGGCCACCTCACAGGACCATTCGTCGAAATTACGTTTTCTCCGAATCTCCGTTGAAGGTAATCAATTACTATCCTTGAATTATGGGGAGCGCCATCTTATTGAAAATACATTCCCTGTCGTAAACGGAAAGGCAATTCAGCTACACTGTCCTCAATTTCATTTTACAGAAATCCCAAGTATCTGGCACCAGTCAAGGGTCCTTCAAATGTTATTGGACCAATGATTCTACTACTGATTATTTCAAACCAAACATTAAAATCGAACCGCACTTGAAAATTACCCTCCGTAATAAATGTTGATTTTCTTGTGACCAATATTTTGTATTTTGTCGGTTAAATAATCCCAAATTTGTAAACCTAGACTCGTCCGAAAATAAAATCATTTCCAAAAAAATCATTGTGCAGCCAGCAAGTTATTCCAATTGCAATATTCCATCCTACGTTTGTAATCATTTTCGTATAAGTTCTGGTGCAATTGGTATTTGAAAGATATATAATGGTATTTGTGCAAAATTCGGCCTACTATTTGGTGACTGATTTCCAATTCAAACCCAATTTGCCTTAAAGAAACAGTCTTATCATCTTCTACTCGAGCCAAAACATTAATTTCCGTTCCTTCGTCAAGAATGAAATTTTCTTCGGGATCATTGTTGGGTTTGGGTTTCATTACAAAAATCAATAAATTGGCCCCATACCGATTTGTGCATTTTTGTTGTGTTAATAGGAACGCTTCTTAGAACTTCGAACAATGAAACATTTTCGAAAAGAATACTTTCTTTATTTACTTCCATTTGACAATGTAGGAAAGTATAAATGACACTGACAATTGAAACTATTAGAATTGTTAAGTCGGTGAGTATCGTATAGTAACGACAGGCCAAAGCTTACTTTACATGTCGAAAATAAATGAACAGCTAGGTGAAAAATAACCGATTATTTTTGCAAAATAATCACTTATTTAAACAAGTCACATGGTACAAATTTCATGTTTCTTATTGGTTAGATTTATGATGAGGGAAATAGTCATGATAATATTACATTACATTTATTCAGCAAACATTCATACACTGAAATAATTTAAAAAAAATAGAGAGTAGTTGATTTTAAAATAACGAAATCGCTAAAGATAATATTAAATTTATAAAATGAAATAGCATAAGTTGTGAAAATCAGTGTAAGTAGATGTTGGTGCATTTCTTCTCATAATCCGAATGTTATAGTTTCGAACTTGACGGCATAATTAATTCAAAAATGTTTTGGTGCTGTCTTGCCTTTTTAATGAAATTATAACATCAGAAAGCAATTAAATTCATTTTAAGGCAGATGCAACAAGTTGCATAGGATCTCCATTCCATAGGATACTCCACCGGCTCCGTGTAGTAGTTGGCTAGAGCATGCGATGGCAAGTATGACTTAACAATTTCTCATTGGTATTGGCACCGTCGATGACAATGTTTATGTGTCCGCGTTTTTTTATAACACTCGCTTGTGCACCTTCGGCTGTGGATTCGGGAATTGTCTAATTTATGTGGTATTTATTTATGTATATTATTTATTATTTATTTATTTTAAACTTTTAAAAATTTAACACGTGAATAGGAAACCGATTATCCAAAAATTGACCGCTATAGCAAAATGTGGGGTGCCCCATCCTGTTGAAAAAACAGTTCGCCCTCTAAAAGATTATCGTCTTCTTCGAGGATTTGGGTAATCATTGGGTCGATGTTATTTTCTAACAGATCAAGGTACCTTTCGCCATTTAAATTGTCAGGAATAGAAAACGGCCTGACATCGTGATTCCCTAATATGCCATCCCAAACATGTAACTTCTGAGGTCTTTGGGTATGAGTCTCCATAAACAAATGTGGATTGGTTTCACTCCAATACCTACAATTGTGCCTGTTTACCTCCCTATTTAACTGAAATGTCGATTCATCAGAAAAACACGTATTGTACAGTAGATTAGCATTATCGTTTAATTGTTCACTAAAAATCTCACAGAATTCAAGCCTACGATCGGGATCATTTTCGTTTAATTCGTGTACCATTTAAATTTATATGGATGAAATTTGTGGGCCTTTACAATTCGATGAACGCTGCTTCGTGATACACCGGAAGCCTCAGCTACTTTCCTGATCGATTGAGTATTATCCATCTGCAAATGACCCAGAACTGCCACTTTGACTGCTTCATTCCTAATCGGTCGCTGAAGTTCATGCTTTTTGTTTCCTACAGAACCTGTTTCCATAAATTTTATCAATAATTGTAAAACATACTTCTATTCTCTCCTGAAGGGTATAAACCATTTAGAGAACTCACTCTGGTAAAATGTATCTCAATTTAAAATTGGTTATGAACAAATTAATGTTCAAGGACTATCAAATACTTATGAGTCTTTTATTATTCTAAAACAAGGTGCCTACTTTTTGTTGGGACACTCTATATATACAAGTCATATACACATAAATTACACTACAATACATACTAGCAACAATGCATCTTACAATTAAATCATGTGTTTATACGAACTTTTTCATTTATTCTCATGTCCCGATTCTCTGAATCCACATAAGTTTGTCTATTAAAACCCTATATAATATTGTCAACTTAAAAAGAAATATTCAGGATATTCAAAATGTTAAAAGTATCATTTATTTTCTCAAAGTTCTTATAAATTCCTAAATGTTTAAAAATAAATAAATATCTTTTAAAAGTTGTATTTAAATGCAAGTTTAAGCAGACTCATAATAAATAAAATTTCTGTCATTGTGCCATACGTTTGTTTCTACTCGTGATATACATTTTTGTTATTTACATTTTTCACGTTTCTGAAAACATCGGAAAAACTATGTAAGCTAAAGTAAACTAAAAGTAAAGATTTATTGTATCAAACAATAAAACTTTGGTTATCACAACTTGATGGAGGCCAGAACTTCAGTCGCCTAATGGAAGCTTCTAATCTTCTGAAATACAACTTTTCCTATCTCCAGTATTGACTTTCAAGGGCACAGATATTCTATTTTAACACACATCATTGGAACGAACTAACAGATAATGACTGTAAATTTTGTATTTTCTTTTTATTCGTTTGCTTGATTAAATTTACCAAAAGCTAGAAACTTTCAAGTTTAGTAGGCCAAACAATCCCTTTATGCATTACGTCTAAATCATATGTTTTTAAAATAATAAATTTTTAATAAAACTAGTATTAATTTTGCTAAATTACGGCAGATTACAAAGAGACAAAAATAGTTGGAAATAAGACTATCTGACGCCAAACAATTTTAAATGTATTGGAAAATTGTTAACAGAATTTTGACTTCTTCGCAACTGGAGACTAACGTTTGACCACTTGCGTAGTACTGATGATGAAAAGGATACGTAATAAAATAGCTCTTTGCTATTTAGTCGACTTTTTTGAAACTTCTGCTGCAATCCATAAAACTGTTTTTTTCCATTTAATCCGTGCTTGAGCTGGGTTACTTACGGGAATAAATTCAACTGGACACTTTAAATTATCTGTAATGAATATACAGATAAAGCCAGCCCACTAGCTACTACTAGCGGTATGCGTAGTTTACAGTCACCCGTGTGTGTTGCACAGCAAATGTCTGAAGGAGCTTTTATAGTAGGTTAGGATATTGCCTTTCTCAGTCTCAGGTTTCTTTGAGCATCTAATTTGATTATTTATTTATTTATTTACATATTATTTATTTTTTTAGAGTTAGTATTATTTTTCTTTATTTTTTATGGGAATGCTAATTATGTTTTTAGAAATACTTTTTGTTTTGAAAAAAAAATCAGTATTTGATTGTCTGCAGTTCTGATATTTTTCATAATTTTAGTGTTTCACTATCTGTGGCGTCTCGGAAGAAACACTAAGATTGTGAAACATTTAGATAATTTTAGTAAATACGTTAGTACGCAAAGATTTCTTTAGATGAATAAGCAAATTCTGCACCGCGTCTTTAGCGATACTGATTCTAATAATACTTTGTCTCGTATGCACCTCCTAACAAGCGACCTGACGCAATCGTTAACTTTCGTTCGGACTTCGTAGTCAGACGGGCAACTGTAAACTGCGCCTACCGCTAGTCGTGTATCTAATGGGTTGGGCTCGATCTGTATTTTAATAGATAATTATTAGTTCTTTGTAGCTTCCATCATGTTATGTTGTTAAGATGAAATATAATAATTAAGAAATATAAAACATTCAGATAACTTATTTATTTGAAATTCTGATAACTTGTTCTAACTAGATACATACCGTTTTGGTGTCTTGCTTTGGACAATGAGCTTGAGAAAGACACCACAATGCCACAATTGCAAGTACCTATTATAAGGTAAGGATAGAAACGACCCACATAATTCTCAATTGGCGGAGGGCGTGGTCGTTTCTATCCTTATTTTATGCTAACAATTACCAGCATTGAATTGTCTTCTTCACGGTCATTGCTGAATGTAAGATACCAAAATAGAATTTTGGTCAATCTGTATATTGTATGTGTAGTGGTGAGAGATATGTGAAACTTCTTATATGGTCCAAATGCTACTGTCAGACAGACATCATGGATGTCTCTGTGGCGGATAGCGACTTGCGAGGCACGTACCGAGGGCGGCGACCTCTAGCCCAGGTGGACTGAACTACTGTTGTTAAAAATATGATTTGACCGAAACAACTACTCAGCGGGCAAATACCCCGAACTGCATTGGATTATACCTTCAAATTATGATAGATCGGTAGCCAATATCATTTGTCAATTCCTAAACAGACGACCGGTTTCGAACTTATTAGTTCTCCTCAGTATGCCATAGGTTATGGAACAGACAAATGATAGTGGCCGATCTATCATGATTTGAAGGTATAATCCAATGCAGGTTTGCCCGTTGAGTAGTTGTTTCGTTCAAATCATATTTAATAATGTATATTGTATATAAACAATAGACAACGTAGACATTACGTAAGGTAGAACGTAAACCATGTACTAATACTACAACAGTTATAATACTGCAAACAATTTTCATTTCCATCAAAAAAAAAAAAGCTCTGTATTAGGGATTCTGCTATCAGACAAGATAAATTTCCTATTAACAAGTATATTTGATGGATTTGACGGAAACCACTTATAATTACCAATGATATAAAAATATATTTGGTGCCCATATACTTCACATTAAGGTAAATACTGCCACAGAAACACGCCAAGGTTAAAAGTGGACAATTTCTCACATGCCACTTGTGATTTTTACTATCTTATACCTAATACAAGGAAGTATAGTAATCGTGATATTTGTCGACTTCGAGATATTGATTGATTTATACGTTTGAACCCTCCTGAATCCATTTTGACTATTTTCCGAATGATATTTGTCGGTGCGTGTGCGTGCGTGCGTGCGTGCGTGCGTGTGTGTGTGTGTGTGTGTGTGTGTGTGTGTGTGTGTGTGTGTGTGTGTGTGTGTGTGTGTTCACCTTAAATTTGGTGAATGTGGTACCACCAGAAGAGACACAATGAATGATAGAAGAGAAAAGGTACAATGTCGGGAAAAAAAATTAAAATTTTTTATTGCATTTCTGGACAAATCTCGACGTATTATAATGGAAAAGCATAACTCTATGAAAAGAAATCTGTCCGTATGTCTGTAGTATCGCGATAGCAGTCACAGTTTTTGAGATAAAGCTTTCAAATTTGGTACACATGTTCTAAAGGCCAATGAAAAATTTGGTGATGAGTAAAATTGGCTAGCTGAAGGGGGCTGAAGGGGGCTGAAGGGGGTCCACGTGACCCAAACTTTTTTTGTATTTGACCATAAAAAATATATTCTTGGTGAAATATTTTACACATTTGGCCTCATAAAATGGAGTTACGATAAATTTAACAGTTTGACATTTGAAAGGTCTAATTGAGTTACAAAAATGTTAACATTGACAAAAAATTATTAAAATATATGACATGAATTATTGACAGTATCGAATGAAGCGGATAATTAATTATTTAAAAATTTTAATGAAACATTTCAAGGTAGGTACGCTATTAAAATTTAATTGAGGTAAATGAAAAATTAAATAGAATAATTTTTTTTAGATCAGGATGATATATACTAGTTTAAGAAAGTTATATGCTGGCCACATCAGATATTTTTAAATAAATAACTTACAGATAAAAGAAAATTCTTTTATGAAAAGCAGTGTCAACCCTAAAATGAACGACATTTCAACGATAAAAGAAACATTGTATGTGAGGACTAGAGCTTTGAATTATAATAGCATTGAACTGGTGATGAATGGGAGTAAATAAAATGTCAGTTGAGATAATAGAGAAAAACACCTTTATTGAAATTTTAGTTCGATCATTATTCAGTTACATAAATATAACTTATACAGGCATAATCTGAGAACTGACAATTCATAGAAAAAATAATTAGACGTCTACTAGTTATGTGAAAGTTATCATTTCAGTTTTATATTTCTATTCGCATAATTAATTATGACGTACGATTTAATAAATAAAAATAACTAGATCTAGTATCAGATACTTTCAACAAGACTGTCAATTTTATGTAAAATGTGTAAGAATTAGAAAATCCAAAGTTTAAAATTTTCAACAATGAAATAGTTGGAAATACATAACATTGGATATAGTATGGTGTAACTATACGATCATGATATCGTACATTTCAAACCATTTTAACAATGATTAAAAAGGTAGACAAATTTATATGTTCTTGCCTGTACCTAAAGCTTCGTTTACAACCTAGCCAAAATTACGCTAGCACATAAATTGTGCGTGGCAGTATTTATGAAGCCCACTTTTCTATGTTTACAATGTTCAGTCAAAGAATATTTACGTAAATGGTTCAGTGTACTACACAACGCACAAAACTGCTGCTAACCTAAAATATTAACCTTATTTTTTGGAATAAAATGAAGTGAATGAAATAATGAAATATGACTGAAAAAACGGATGATTTAGCATTGCTCATGTTGTTATTTTGGCAGTAAGAACAGTGATGAAGAAACGAAAGAAAAGAAGGTGGTGGGTGCGTCCTATATTTATGAACAAAAAAGAAGAAAATTGCGAGGTGATGGTTATAATCTCTTGCAAGAATTAAAACTAAAAGATTTTGAAATGTTTTTTAATTATACGCGGATGTCTCCACCCCAATTCCAAAATTTATTAAGTTTAGTTGGTCTTCACATTACTAAAAAGAGTTACAGGGAACCTATTCCCACAGAGCATAGACTTGCTTTGACTTTACGGTATATGAAAATGAGCTATTTACATTATATTGCATTTCATTTTCAATTATAATTGAGTACTATCTTATTTACATAATTTTTTTTTTCAGTTTATTAACAGGGGATAGTTTACAAACGTGTGCTTTTGCATATCGTGTGGCCAAATGTACAGCTTCAAAAATAATTAATGAAACCTGTCATGAAATATGACATCCTAACATGCGACCTTGATTCCTCCAAACATGCGGCAGTAGCACGCACTGGCACGCACAAAGCTTGGCTTCGCCAAACATCGGCACACTTTTTATTTTGTTGACACGTGCTATGATGTGACAACAAAAGTTTTGCGAAAACAGGGCCATTAAGAAATCGTTTGTCAAACTTCAGCACGAAAATTGTGCGTGCTTAAGAACGAGGTTGTAAACGAAGCTTAACGCATAACGTGTCGAGCGCGCCTGTGTAGTTGCTACATATCTCAACGTATTTCTCGCAGCGTGGAATACGCGACACAAATTACGTCCGTCTATAGTTTTTCTCAATTATCTTTCGACACCGGACACAGTTGAACTGCAAAAAAGTTGTTTCTCGGTTTGATGACATTCGGGTCGATGGATCTGCAGTACACTATAACGTATGTAACAGAAAATTGGACGTAGCCATTGATTTTAAGGAACATAAAATAGTTAATGTTACTATGCGTATTTTAAGTGCTATTAAGGGTACACCTCCGCTGTTAATATGTAGTATATGCGCTTACGAATCTAGAATATACTACCCTACATGTAGATTAATCTACAAATATTATCCGTAATGTACAGTTTATCGGACCGTTGCACAATGGGCCAGAATTAATTTTTAGCAACACAAAACCTAAATTTGTAAGAATTAATTTTGGGAAAAACTCCTTTATTACTATCTACAGAAATGATCAGTGCATAACGACATTAATATGAGAATTCCTAAATACAAATCATTTAGAATAGTGGGCAAGTAAAGAACACTAATAATGCGCGACCATTCTCAGTTTATCATTTGCCTTTGTATTGTATAGAAGTGGTGTTGTGTTCTCGATTGTTCTTAAAGGTGTAAAATCTTTCCTGTATGAATCTTTTGTTTAAGGTATGCTACTTTTTCCCTTTTTTAATACAGCTATTATTGATATTATTTTATTCAAAATGTTAGCAAAAAAAGTGCCATTATTTTTAAGTTAGATATTTATAAAAAATTGCACGAATTGTAATTTGAAGTTTTTAAGGAAGCTTATACAATACTTATTTGAGCTTTCTTTTGCCTTAAGTATTAGCATATTGTTCTATTTACAAAGACAACATCTATTACCAGAAGAGAGGTTCTTGAGTTTTTAAAAGTCAATTTGCTTATAAATATAGTTACCTAATTCTGAATTTAACTGCACAATCTGGGTCATGAGATTGCCCTTGTCTTTAAAAAATTCAAATAACTTTCATCTGGTAACAGACATTGGGTCTGATGAATAAAAGGTAGCAAATACTTTTACTATAATTAATATTTTCAGAGCATTTGCTTTATACTTAAAGTAAATGTATTTGCTTTGCTAGAAGCTTCAGAAGCTTCAACAAATATGAATAAAACTAATTATATAAAAAAAACTGCGTATTTACTATCTACCTTAGTATTTGCTTCAATAAATGTGTAGGTACCTCAGTAGTAGACTTCGCATCAGACGCAGCACCCTTTTTTAGAATGGATTTAGAAAAAAGAGAAGAGGTTAATTTTCTTTTAAAAAGTTACAGACCAATAAACGAAGAGATGTCAAAATCCCATGAAACCCAAATCTTTCATCACCTACACCCCTTCAAAATTAAAATCTCGTTGACAAAAAAAATTTCTTCTTCAAAAAATGACATTTCATTGAAAAAAAAATGTTTTCAGTTTGAACAAAAATTTTTGTTGGTTAGATAAAGATTAGTTAAAAAAATATTTTTTTTTTTCGAAATTCTATAAAAAAAATATGTATCAAGAATCAAAATAAACATTTAGGCTACGATACACCATTAGACAGACGCAGCAAACTTTCTAGAATGTATTAAAAAAAAGAGGTAGGTCAATTTTTTTCAGACCAATAAATGAAGAGATGTCGAAATCTCATAAAATCCTCATTAAAAAATGACATTTCATTGAAAACAATTTTTTTTTCAAAATTATAATTTTTTGTAAAATATTTATTATTGGTTAGATGAAGATTTAACAATTACGTTTTTAATGTCATTAATGACTAAATATTTATTTTGATTCTTGGTATATGGTTTTTTTTATAGAATTTCGAAAAAAAAAATATATTTTTAGTGAATCTTCATCTAACCAACAATAAATATTTTACAAAAAAATTTTAATTTTTGTAAAAAAAAATAGTTTTCAATGAAATATCATTTTTTGGAAGAAGATATTTTTTGTCGAGTATTTAAAAAAAAAGTTCCAATGAAACTAAAATTTTTTATCGAGATTTTACTAAAGGTGCTTAGGTGGATTTCATGCGATTTCAACATCTCTTCATTTATTGTTCTGTAACTTTTTTAATCCATTCTAAGCTGCGTCTGATGGTGTATCGCTCGATTTTCAATATTTATTAATGCCTAAATGTTTATTTTGATTCTTGGTACATGGTTTTTTTATAGAATTCCGAAAAAAAATATTTTTTTTCATCCAACTAACAAAAATTTGTTTTTAAATTAAAAGAAACTTGTTTTTCCAATGAAATGTAACTTTTTGAAGAAGATATTTTTTTGTCAACTAGATTTTAATTTTGAAAAAAAATATTTTGCCAATGATATTTTAATTTTTTATCGAGATTCTTTTAAAGGAGTGTAGGTGATGGAAGATTGAGTTTCATGGGATATCGACATCTCCTCGTTTATTGGTTTGTAACTTTTTTAAAAGAAAATTGACCCCCCATCTTTTTCTATCCATTCTAAAAAAGGGTGCTGCGTCTGATGGTGTACCGCTCGATTTTCTATATTGATTTAAAAACACCATAATTTGCACATCAGGTGTAGCTTCACCAAAGCGAAGTCTACTACTGAGATACCTACACATTTATTGAAGCAAATACTAAGGTAGATAGTAACCAGGCAGTATTATTCATATAATTAGTTTTATTCACATTTGTTGAAGCCTTTGCTTCTAGTAAAGCAAATGTTTTTACTTTAAGTATAAGGCAAATGCTCTGAAAATATTAATCATATGGATCAAAGGTTTTGCTTCAAAAATATGTAGTAACAGCATTTGCTACCTTTTCATTCATCAGACCCAATGTCTCTGTAAATAGAATAATATGCTAATACTCAAGGCAAAAGAAACCTCAAATAAAAGCAAGTTACCCTATATGTCCCTAATAGGCACTCTCGGGTACTAACAGTTAATATTTAATCTTCCTTAAAAACTTCAAATTATAGTGTGCAAATGCGTGTAATTTTTTATAAACCTAAGTAAATATGTAATTTAAAAATAACGGTACTTTCTTTGTTAATATTTTGAATAAGGTAATATCAAAAATAACTGTATTAAAAAGTGCTAAATAAAAAGGGAGAAAGTAACATACATTTAACAGAACGACTTTACACTCTCAAAAACAATCGAGAACACAACACCATTTCTATACAATATAAAAACAACTGATAAACTGAGAGTAGTCGCGCAATATTAATGTTCTTTACTTGCTCACTATTCCTAAATAATTTATTTTTAGGTTTTCTCATATTAATGTCGTTATGCACTGACCATTTCTGGATATACTAATGAAGGAGTTTTTTCCAAAATTAATTCTTCCAAATTTAGGTTTTGTCCTGCTAAATATTAATTCTGGCCATTGTGCGTCGTGTCGCACAGTGGTCGATTTGCGCAATTTAGGTAGAACAAATTAAAATAGTATATTTAATTGCTTTCAAGGAGACATAAATAATCAAATTTATGCTTAAAAACATTTTGAAGTATAATAACATCCCTCATTTCTGGATCGACTTTACTATAGATGTGAAAGGAAGCTTTTTTCTAGTGGGATGATTTTTTTATGTAGATTTTTTTGCTTACTTAAAACAGAAATGGCGAGTAGCTATTCGAATTAACACTCCGAAAGAAATTACTATGATAATTTTTATAATGTTACTGTCATCGTTACAGTAGTTATTGGTAAAAAGGAAAATAAAACGCAAACCGTCGAAAATTTCTACCCAACAGCCCTCTTTGTTTTAAGTAGGGTAAAATGTAATATTTAATGCTGTAACTACGGTATTCGGTGCGTCGTGCGGTCCTGAGTGAATTAGGAACAGTCATTTTATCGTTCATTTGTGTAGTGTATTATGTAGTGTTAGACAGACAGAACTAATTCAAAGAAAATAATCATACATCAAATTAGAGTATGATTTCGGATTCTTAGAAAATTTATTAATCCGTTTCGATGCTGATATACCAGAAAAATCTAAGGCGCTTAAACCTGTTTAAATGATCTTGACATCAGTTTTCCCGAGGAATGTGGTCAGTTTAAATATTTTCTTAAATCATTATACCCATTATCGTATTTAGGCATGGGCACGGCGACGACTCAGAGAGAATATAAACTGCAAGCAGGTGAGATGTCCCGATATGTACAACAACTTTTATCCAATTCCAAATTCCTGCGTTAAGCTTTTATTTATTTATTTATTTATTTATTTATTTGGATACTACCACCCAACAGGTAACCATTTACAGGGTGGGAACATTACAATGAAGAATGTGAACATTATAATAAACAGGCATTGCAAAATAACAACATTCATTCCAATAATAAAAAATAACAATAATAAAAACAATAACAACAACAACAATAATAATATTAAAACCAAAAAGAAAATTAATAACAATAAAATAAAGTAAAATAAAAAAAACACATTAAAATAGAACTACAGTAGAATAGTGTATAGCGAAAGTTATAAATTATAAGTTAAGTTGTTTAATTGAACGAATGCTACAGTTGAATATATCAAGCTGATCTTGCAATAGATTATAATTTCTACACATAAAATACAAAGGAGAGAATTTTAATAAATTAGTTCGAGGTGTAGGAAAATAAAATGTTTCACAGTTTCGACTTGTCATACGAGGTACATGAAAATGTAGTTGCTCCAAAATGAGAGGGCAATCGAACATGTTATGCATAATTTTGTAAAGAAAGATTAATGAATGTGCTATTCTTCTATTTTCCAAATTTGACATGTGAAATCTTTCCAACATCACATTTTACGGATATCCAATTATTGGATAAATATTATCTTCAATAAAGCACAAATATTTAACAAAACGGCGCTGAATATTCTCAACATTATTTATATAAATGGCATATCCTGGGGACCATATCAACGAGCAGTATTCCAATTTTGAACGTACGAATGAATAGTACAGCAGTTTCATAATATCAGTATTATTAAACCCTTTGCAAATTCTAATTATAAAACCTAAACTTTTTAGTGCCGATGCGACAGTGAAATTAATATGTTCCTTAAAACTTAAACACTTATCAAATATAACTCCAAGATCCTTTACTGTATCCGGTCTCTGCAAGATTTGATCGTTTATATGATAATCGTAGTTGATAGGGTTACGCATTTTAGAAAAGCTGAATGAGTTACATTTAGATATGTTGAGAGGCAAGTTATTAGATAGGCACCAGTCATTTACCATGTTTAGATTATTCTGAAGATTTTCACAATCTTGTTCGTTTTCTATGACACAATATATTTTTAAATCATCGGCATATAAGAGACTCTCTACATTAAGATTATCTGCAATATCATTTATAAAAACAACAAACATAAGCGGGCCCAGTACAGAACCCTGGGGTACACCGGAGGTGGCTAGGACGTCAAACGACTTGTAACCACGGTATTCAACATACTGACGCCTATTCTCTAGATATGAAGAGAAAAATTCTAACTGCATCAATGACAGTCCAAACTTACTCAATTTGTCTAATAGAGTACAGTGATCCAGGCGATCAAAGGCTTTGGAAAAGTCAGTGTAGATAATATCGACTTGCCTATTTGCATCCAATTCCTTAGAAATGAATTGCGTGATGCATGCAAGATTAGTCTCAGTAGATCTACCGGGAACAAAGCCATGTTGGTTACAAATAATTTGGCCATGTACGTGATTGGATAATGACATATGCAAAGTAATCTCAAAGACTTTAGCGAAATTGCAAATAATTGTAATGGGTCTATAATTTTCAGCCACACACTTGTATTTTTTAAAAGCGGGACATAAGCACGAATATTTCCACACATCAGGAAATGTACGCGTTTTTAGTGACAAATTAAATATTATTGTGAGAGGGCTGGCGAAGATGGCTGCGCAGTCTTTGACGATAAATGCGGGAATATTATCAGGTCCTTTAGTAAGCTTAGGCTTGATTTTCTTTAATGATTTAAGTACTTCTGTTTCGGAAGCTTTGAAGAAAGCCGCCAAGCGCCACTTATGCGAAAACATGTCAAAATCATTAAATTAAAGTTGAATGTTGTCGGCTTTTGGTAAGCTCTAATGTTTTAACTAACTCGACCTTAGTGAGAGAAAGAGAGAGAGTATTATTTGAGGATATGCATGTTATACGCCTTTATTTTTTGTTTCCAAAAACATATAATATAGGCATATTAAAAACATATTAAGTTAAGTAATTTTATTCCAAGAACACACAATTAACCTCTCGATTTTAGCATTTGAAAGAGGCATTGTTAATAGTTTAGATCAATTTAATTAACAATTTTTTGCATTTTCAACGTGTTTTGATGGTTTGTTTCTTGTTTTTAAAATGTTTCTATTTATCTGTTATCTGTGTTTGGATCTTTAAGGAATTGAAATTTGGCATAATTGATGTTACTAATTAGACGTATTGAAATTTATTGCCCCGAGTGCACGGATACCTTAATCCGAGCCTGCGATCCAACCAAAAGAAGCATATTCTCATAAAAAAACGCTTATCGACACAATATTAACTCTTAGAACCATATTGAGACAGCCGTACCTATAATCGGTTTCTATTTCGCACGTGCACCATTATAGCATTGTTGGCTTTTTTTATTTGTTCGATTTGACTATTGCATCAAATAGAGGGACCATTTGAGAAAAGAATTAAAGTAGTATTGCGTTAATATCCAACATTAAAAAATTGTACTAATTTCCATCTAAATTCGCACATCGACCACTCTGCGTCGTGGTGTTGATTTTTTTTTTTTTTTTTTTTTTTTTTAAAAAAGAAGGGGGGGGGGAAAAAAAAGAAAAGGGGGGGGGGGGGGGGGAGGGGGGGGGGGGGGGGGGGGGGGGGAGA